>JAJOOF010016906.1:0-13372 GCA_029582545.1 Solanum lignicaule | reverse complement strand
GTACTAAATCATGCTAAAATAAGTTTAATAAGTATTAGTTACATTACTAAATATTTAAGGAAAATTAAAATTAGATTATGTATTTTAATTGTCTAAACCAATGTAAAACTAAAGAACAAATATTCAATATTATTGTCATCCTTAGTGTTGAATTGATTTTCTTTTTGCATTAATTTGATTTTTATTTAAGTTTTATTATAATTATCAACATCTATGAACTATAATCTTTATTGGACCATTCCGAATTCTAAGTTTTAAACTTGAAATAATATATTAAAAGATAAAAAATATGAAATATTATAAGAAATATTTTAAAATTATATCAAAGTAAATATTTTTATGTATAAAATAAAATTTTTATAATTACATATATAATGTCGGGTTGGTTTGGTCTCGGGTTGTTTTTTTTTAGTTAAAACCAAACCAACCCAAATATAGTCAGATTTTTTTTTCAATACCAAACCAAGTCAAACCAAATCACTAGTCGAGTTTTTTTTTCGGTTTGACTCAATTTGCGGTTTGGTTCGATTTTCGGTTCGATTTTGTACACCCCTATTCAATTGTTTAAAAGACATTAAAAAAAAACTATGGTTGATGTTAAGATTATATAGTTACTTCAGATTGTAATAACGAAGACTTTAATTGTGGCATATATGATATATCACCGAAGAATAAGAGTTGATTGTTGGTGATGACATAGTACAAAAAAAATTGAGAAGGTTTCCGAACTCGGTTACATACAAATAGAGAGTGCAACTAACAATGAGTCTAGACGAAGATTTATTGAAAACAATCTCTTGTTGTACCTCACTCTCGTTTGCATATCTATGAGGTAAGAATAAAATCTGTATACGTACATTTTATCATCTGTGAATCTCACTTTAACTCAGATTATGTTGTTGTTGTTTGATTTTAGTAAAGTAATACTGTAGGAATTTTCCAAGAAAAGAAAGAAAAAGGGTCTTGTGATTTGGACCATTTTATCTATCTTTTTTCTTCTTTGAATTTACTCACTTTCCCCCTATATATACATACAATTCTAGCCTTTAGAAATAGTAAACCCTTTGTATTTTTCAAAGAAATTATATTTGTTTACAATATTCAATTTTTCATTCCTTTTTAAGTTAAAAAAATGGAGAACCAAAAGAAACGCCAAGCTGCTTACATGAAGAGAAGCCTCTTGGATCAGGTCATATTTTTATTAAATTTATTTGGTCACATGTAATAATTATATATATCTCTTAAAATAGAAAATTCACAAATTATTCTATAGGAAATCCAATTGTTAAAGTATTATCTGTTTTGGTTCTAGACTGATACTGATTCGTTTCTTGGTTTTAAGTCAAAAGACATTCGTATAAGGTCCCTAACTTTTTTTTTTTCATTCACATCTTGTCCATTTCAAAGTGAGATTCGCCTAAGGGGTAATGTGCACCACTTCTTTAGAGGTTTGCCATCCTTCATAAACATCACATACACACTCCCCTAGAGAGTCAATGTCCTCGTTGAATTTGCTCCACTACTGTACTAATGAGTAAGGAAGAGTCCTACTCTGATACCATCTATAACGATTTTGGTCCAACTATTAAGGTATTGTCTACTTTGGCCTTAGGCCCACATAGATTTATCCCTGAATTTTAACTCAAAAGACGCCTCAACAACTGATTCTGAACTCATTCTTATAAGATCCCTAACTTTCTTCTCTCATTCTAATATGAAATTTGCGTAAGGTGTAATGCCCATTCCTAGAAATAATGTTTGATTGTTTTGTGCAGGGATACCTTGATGAACAATTTATTCATCTTGAAGAATTGCAAGATGATGCAAACCCTAACTTTGTTGAAGAAGTTGTCAAGTTGTATTACACAGATTCAGCTAGATATGTTCGAAATATTGAACTTGCATTGTAAGAATTAAGTTTCATTTTTTTGTTACAAAATTATATATGAATATCATAAACAATTTTAATTCAACACTCAATCAAGTATAGTCACCCCCTTATAAATCATTGCGACAACTAAAGGAATCGCCACAAAGATATTTATTCACCTATCACATGTATAAAATTGTCATATATATAAACAAATATATACGAGACATGTTAGGAACTCACCTTATATAATACCAATATAACATCATATAAAAAATAACAAAAAACTCATTTTCTCACACAATATATATACCCCATTTCTTCCGCTAAATCATTTCTCTACATGATTTACAAATGTATACATCATGCAATTAGAAAAATTTAATTAATACTTGATAAATTTAATATTGTTTCAGGGAAAATGGACCCTATGATTTTGCTAGACTGGATAATATGATGTACCAATTCAAGGGTAGCAGCTCAAGGTATCATCTCCAACTTCACAAGAGCACATCTATTGACGATGCAAAAAAAATTTAATCATATAACCTAAAACGTAATTACACATTATTTAGTAATATTGATTAATAATCTGAAATAAGTGATAAGTAACATGTTAAATTACACTATACAATAGCAATAACAATATCATATCCAATGCAATTTTATGAGTGAAATTTGAGGAAGGTCGACTGTATGCGACCTTACTTTTAACTTGGAAGATAAAAGAAGGTTTTCGATAGACGATATTATAAAGATATTCATATCTAATATATATATATTGTACTATATATATATATTTTGTCCTAACATTTTGAGTCACCTTTTCAAAGAACAACAAAAAAGAGATAGAAACGTACTCATAATGAATCTATTTGGGTCCACATTTGGAAATCTCCTTGAATATAGTTTGACTACAAAAGTGAATAATGATAAAGCTAATTATTGAGTAGGTTGAATAATCAATTAAATTTCTTTATCCTCATGCCTTTTAGATTTTTTCTAGACATCCCCCCTCCCCCCCCCCCCAAAAAAAACCAAACATTTTAATTGTTTTATTACAGTAATAAAAATAATGACTTCACAATACAAAGATATAATCTCATTGGTCCAAGTGTCTAAAATCAGGTATTTCCAACTCTAAAACACTATTATTCCTCCAGAAAAAGTGTATTTCTCTTTACTGCATCCAACGACAACCACAACATAATGAATATACTCTCATGGATAGGGTTTGGTGAGGGTAGAGTAAAACACAAACCTTATTTTTATACTGTGAGGATAGAAAGGTTGTTTCTAATAAATCCCCGACTCAAGAATAGAAGAAAATGAAGCAGTAACAACAAGAAGATAATAAGATAAACAATGTGAAAGAAACAATATTTACTGCATGAATTACAATATTAATATTAGAACTTTTGTTGGCAGCATTGGTGCCAGAAGAGTAAAAAGACAATGTTCTCAGTTTCAGGAATACTGTAATGCAAAAAATATAGAGGGGTAATTGTCTTCTTCTCTAAACCAATGGATATTTGAAAATTAAATGTGCAATTTTTCATGTATGAGCAATTTTGCAGGTGCAGAAACACTTTCCAAGAAGTGAAGCAAGAGTATGATACTCTAAAGACTAAGCTTGAGACTTACTTTCAGGTCTCTCTCCAACTCTCTAAAACATACAAAGTCAATCTCTCCATAACAACATTGTTTGTTCAAATGTTTTCTAGTTGCTACAATGGAAATGCTACTATAGAGAACATATGATATAATACAACGTGAAAAGTTGGTTCAAAAAAGACTAGACCATTATAAAATATTGTTATAAAAAGGTCAGTAGTACAATCTCTAATCCATATTATCTATATCATTTAGAAAAATTCACCTCAATAAACATATCTAACTGGCTTAATTTTTTTTTTAAAAAAACAAACACCTAAACTACCTTTTATCTCTTTTAAATGTCGCATTTGGAGGCTCAAGGCTGAAAAGCCCTAGTGTGCCAGTGCTAGCAAGTTATTAGTGCAACAACTTAGCGTCTTTTAATCAACACTCCACTAATTAGACCGGTAAAAGAGAATATGAAAAAAAGAAGGTAATACATACTTTTTATTTTTTTGAAACGACAACTAGGTTATAACAATTCAATTTACCAAAACGAGAAATAATATAGCACCCACTTGATGAATCCAGTGGTATTTTGCAAATAATATTTTCAAATCTTGAATCTGTTTCTATATATGTAGTATGTGATGTTTATGGCTTCTTTTTTACCATTTGAACTCTGTAGATGGAAAGATAGCTTCACTGATGTTGAAAGCAAGCATCAGATTCGATGTGAACAAGCCCATCATCATGACCTTCCTTCAAGTAGCTGATACATATATCCAATAAAGGATAATTGGATATTGCAGCATATATACAATATTCTTATCTTGAAATAATAACAACTATATGGCATTGAAAAAATGTATTTGCCATTCTGTTGTATAAAACCTGTCAAAGCTTATTAATGCAAAGTTCATGTTTCCAATAGAACAGCTCTTTTTGTCTTCTATTTCCAGAAAAATAAATAAAAATTGACACCCAAAGGCCTCCATGACAGTGTCGTAAATACTTGGCCATCCACGTTCAGTGTTTACATCAAATCAAACAATTAAACCTTAGCAGTTGAAAACTAAAGAATAAATGTCACCTAACCAAGGTCAAGTGATAATTGTTTGTATGAAAAACACATGTTTGCATCAATTGAGTTGGTGTAAACATTGTTTCTCTTAGTTAAACCTATGAAAATGGCAATTTTAATCAATTTCAATTTTCATATTTACAACAATATCATACTACTATAGTTGCACAAGTGGGATCTGGAGAGGGTAAGATGTACGCAGATTTTAACCCTACCTTTTCAGGGTACAGAGGCGGTTCTGATAGACTCTCGGCAGAAAATACACTAATTCTTATGTTTAGTTTTAGTTCCAAGTTTATAAACGAAAGGAAAAATAGAGATAAGACACACAATCATCTAATTACAATTCATGGGGAACAAAATAGCACGAGCTAATTGCTATGATCAACTAGTTTTGTCTTCCATGATTTTCCTATCAAAATAGCAGAAGTTCTTGGAGAGTCCTGAATATTGAGAGTCCAGTCTCTCTATTGTCAGACCAAGAAAAAAAATTCATACAGTATCAAAACATAACTTGGTAAACCTGAACTGTAGCCTGCATTCCTCCAGGAATAGTAATCATGTATAACTGACTATGCGGATCATCATCTCATTCTTCAATTCCAGTATCAAGCTACGCAAAAAATTTGAAACGCACAGCAATCCAATCATGACCAGTAATTCAGTGAGTCCTTGCAGAAGTATGAATGCTAATGAACCTAAGATAGAGCCAAAACTATTAACACATCTTGTGATGGAGAAGCTGGACCAAGAGAGATATCTATGAACGCTGTGTTAAGATCACCCAGTAGTTAACATACCAAATTTGTGTTCACATTGTTGACGAAGATGCAAAGAGTCATGGAACACAGCCAATATCCTTGAAATACTCATGTTCAAGGGCACTCCTGGCAGTGATTCTCTTGCTGGGGTCCAAGCAGAGCATTTTCTGAAAGTAATGAGGCCATGGATTTTAAGACAATCTTGAAACCCCTATGCTTATAATTGTATTAAACACCTATTTGTTATGCACATATTAAGCAGAAAGGCACTAAATCTTTCATATAATCTGCTAAACAGAAAACACAATGATTTGCATATAAGCAACTGCAACCAAACAGTCCTAGCCCCCAATAAGTGATATCCAAATATAATAAATACAAAGAGAAGAAGGGAACAAAAAGACTTAGGCTAAAGTGACTGAAACAAGAATATGAATGAGCACTGCAATTTTTATTTTATTTTTTGATAAAGGAATGAGCACTGCAATTTGGAACTTCCCTTTCCCTTGAGAACATTTATTTACTCAAATCTCTTTTCCCTACCAATGTCACAAACGTCATTCAGAATAGTTATAATTATTCTAGCTATGAGTACCTATAACTATTTCACCGGATTTTCTCAGAGAAAACCAGGCAAAAAGGTTGGAGTTTCATTCAGAATACAAAAAAACTTTCTTACTGACAAGATGTATATATCATTTAGAAAAGCAAACTTACACCAAGGAGATCAAATCCTGCTGTATCAAGATTCGGGACTACAGTTGCCAGATCCTGCAATGTGAAGGACTTGAATTCAGCATTCTTTAGAAATGCGATAATATTGGCAGGAGAATCAGACTAGTCCTAAAGGTGAAAAAAAGGAGAGAAATAATTAAACTCTAGATTACCTTAGGAGGCCATTTTGGAAATGTAGATTTATAATCAGGCAAAGAAGTCACTCCAGGCCATGTATCCTCATTTGGAGTGCCCACCACTCTTCATACAGAAATAGTAGGGAATCATGACATGAATAAGGAAAAGATTTAATAACAGAGAGGCAAAGAGTCATAAACTGTACTACAAACTCAATCTTTAACCTTCTCACAACCTAACCACCCCATAGAGAGAGAGAGTTGATTATAAATATTAGTAATTGATTGACTAGTATGTCAGCATGAAGAATTCAGAACTGACAAGCCTTTAACGTTTATGCTCTTCTATTTCAGTTATCCAATCCCTCCTAAGCCTCTTTTTTTATTCTAATTTTGGTCTGTGTCATAACATCGGCCACTCACCCCATCCATGAACAACCATTCAATAAAAATGGCTTTCTTTCAAATGGAATTGGAATGATCGACAAGGAGGACAGGGCATAAGGAGATAATTAAATTACTTCCTACAAAAAGTAAAAATAAATAGTGAGTATGTTCACTTTTAGAAGTAACAAAGCATTCACTAAAGGACTGGCTATGCATGTTAACACCTGAAAATCTTGAAAAGTTCATCAATCTCTGAGTCACCAGGAAAAAGGGGTTGCTGGTTAACCATCTCGGCAAATATGCAACCAGCTGACCACACATCAACTGGAGTAGAGTAGTGCCTTGATCCAAGCAGTATTTCTGGTGCCCTGTACCATAATGTCACTACCTGAAACAATGAAGTCTACTGTTGGAAGTCAAAAGAAACAAGCTCAAAAGGGTTGACGATATGCTAGAAAACATAAATGAACAGAGTATCTGTTCTTAAAATCAATGAGACTCAGACATGATAATCCAATCATTTTATTTTTCAGCCAAACAAAAAACCTTAAGCAGGAAAAAGGTTGTTCATTTAGACAGGATGCCAGATATTAAAGAGAGGCATCAGAAGTGACAACAGTTTCTGCTCATAGTAACTACTTTCTGGTCAAGTTTGAAATGGAACAACATGAGACAATGGTAATACAGGCTGGTTTGGTAATTTTGTTTCATAGAGCTGAAGCCATGTACATACCTCATGAGTAAAAGTTCTAACAGGAATACCAAATGCTCTACCCAATCCAAAATCTGCAAGCTTTAACACATTGGTGCGTGGATCTATCAGCAAATTCTGAGGCTTTAGATCTCGGTGGAGAACTCTACGAGAATGACAATAAGCAATACCACGGAGCATTTGATACACAAACGACTGCAAAATTGAAGATATTACTTCATTAACCAAGAACAAGAAACCTCTCAACCCGACAACTTTTTACCATTAGGTGGTGATACTTTCTCACATTACATACTCTGATAATCATATATTTTAACTACTGTGTAAGGGTGCTTCTCCTTCCTCTTCAACTAAGACTGCTAAACAGAGGCATGGCAAACTTCATAAAGAAGTAAAGCAACAGATGAGGCAGCTAAATATAACAATAATTGCAACCTCCAATGGAATATAGATCTTAATCTTACTCACTTTTACAACACCGGTATCCTTAGAGAATTCAGGACATGAATCCATATGCTTCTTCAAATCCAAGTCAAGATATTCAAAGACTAGATATAATCGCTTCTCACTGTGAACCACATCCAGCAACCTGTTTCCAAATAATAGGAACTTTTTTTCGCTATTAGAGAAGTTAACTTCAAAATAGCTTTTCCAACATTAAAAAGAAAAACTTAGTACTGCAACCCAAATTACTGTTATATACATGCTTGCATCTCTTCTTTAGTTTCTAACTCCTAATTCAATCAGAGAAGGCAAGAATGTTGCTCCAGAAATGAACATAACACAATCATCCACAGCATTCATAGTATCCCCCCCCCCCTTTTTGGTCCCCCTTCCATTTAGAGTCGTAATTACACAAAATTGATATTCCCAAGGTGGACAGAAGTTCATACCTACAACATAACACTCTGGTTCACTCACACGTGGGAAGCTCTAAAGTGCAAAGTTGGATTACCATTTTACCCTTATACTAAATCCAAATGTTATTAAAAAATTTAATTAATTAAATAGTAAATAGTAAAATTTCTATAATATTTTGAGTTGGTATACATGTGAGTAAATTAATAGAATTTTTAAAAAAAATAATTACCCCTTTAGATAGATACATGTACATGTCTCATCTTCCAAATTAATGTTCATATTTAATCTTTTTGTCTTTAATTTATTGTAATACTTGACCTTTCAACTTTGAAGAAAATTTCAAGACAAGAGGATTTGTGTGAAAATTATAAGGTCTATTGTGTGAAAACTTTGAAGTTTGAACTATTTGTTTTTTACTTATTCGCAGAGATCAGAACTATGATGAGACCCCTCCATTTATGTAGTTGAATCAATGTCACTTTTGTTAAATTGTCTTCCGGGATTTTTTAACTCTTTTTTTTATGGTCAAAGGTTGAGCTTGACTTCCAGGATTTTTAACTCTTCTTTTATGATCAAAGGTTGAGTGTTTATTACTATAGCTTTGTTTCAATTTGCATTATCAAGACAAAGCACGTAAAAATTGTCTTAGAATATTTCTATCTTCCTTGGTATTTAAATATATAATGGCAAAATTTAAATACCAACAATTGCACTTTAATTCTTTAGTTATGACATCATAATTAAGTTTCCTTAGTTATAAATTTGAATTACTTAATTGCATTCTACTTAATGAGACAGAGATTTTCATCTTCTACTAATTAATATCAACATTTTATCTTCTTGAATGTGTATCCTGTAACTATTCATTTAATTTCAACAAATGATTTTTAAGAGAACAACGTTAAATGAAGAACTATTGTAAATGTGGGTGATGAAAAGTTTCAACTGCCAAGAAAATTATCTCTCTAACAATCTATAAATAATTCTCTATAAACAAGAGATGGTAAAACATAAAAGAGAAATTAATGGTGGGGCACCATTTTTACAACGGCCAGTAAAAAGTTGAAAGAGATCCATTTTTTCTTATCGATTTCTTGTTATAGTGGAATTCATCATCAAGATGAATCACAAAAGAGGCTTTTGGTCCCTTGAAGAAGAAGAAGACGAAAGAGCAGCATGTGTAATTTTTGATAGACTAATTAGCACATTATTTTCTTAGCTTATGTTCTTTTTCTTCTTGTGAATTTAGAGCACCATGCATTCACAATTAATAAACAAGAGAGAAGAAGAAGAAGAAGACGAAGAAGAAGTTCTTTACAGAGATGGCTCGTAGCAATAACCGAATGTAAGTCCAAATATATGAATATCTGATCATCTATAGCAATGTTGACTCTTTAAAAGGTTGTTAAGATCTACTTGGTGGTTATCTTTGAAAATACTAACCTTTCTGCCATTCACACCAAGCGTGTTATAACAATGTCAAAAGTCATTCAACTTGATAGATTGATCACTAATTGTAACTCAAATACAATTTTTTTTAAAATTATGTGACTTTTTACTAGTTCATACCATTGTTATGGAGTACACGCCCAAATTCTAGTAATACTACAAGTGGAAAGCTCCAAAGTGAAAACTTGATTACCATTTTACCCCTACACTAAATCAAAATGTTAAAAATATCTAATTAAATATAAAGTAAATACAATTATAATAAATATTTTAGTAGATATAAACACAAAATAATATTTATTGTATTAAAGAAAGGCTGTATCAACGTGAATAATTTATTAATGAGTTATAAAGTCTCTACGAAAGCTTTTTTAGAACTTGTATATCACCTTTTGAGCTTCCTATATGTATCAACGTAAGTACTAACATCTGCTAGAATTTATTTCAAAATCAACATGATCATTATACATCAAGTTCTTTAATTTCTTGAAACTATAAAGATGCTTTCTTTTAAATTTTAAAAACTGTCAAAGAAAATTAATTTCTTTGCAATATTTTTATGCATGCATCCTAACTTTAAATGATATATTGTCATGTCTGTTTTTTTTTTCAAACATGTGACTTTTCATGTATATTTCTGGATAACTTTTTTTGTCTTGTAAATATTTCTTTCCGACAACAATTTTGATATTGACATTAGATGGTTCCAAAACAAGCAATTCAAAGGAGCAAGTGGTTTTGTGGCTATAATTATTGAGTTTATAACCCTTCTATATTTATCATGATCATCGGGGATTTCTTATAAAGAAATACAAAAGTAAGGCATAGTACTATACGAGCTTCGTCACCATCCTCTTCTCTGTATTCTTCTTGTCACAATTACCGGTAAAATCAAGAACTTTTTAAGCGGGACTTATATATTCCACTAAATGATCAGCATATAGAAAATGACTAATAGGCTCCTCAATAACTGCCTTGGCTGAAATTAATTGTCACTAGACAACCCAAGTTCATTGAACGGAAAAACCTCGTGTTGCATTGATGCTTAACTTCTAAATACAAACGATAAAGTTAAATAAGCTTTTGCTTGTCAAAAATTTAGGTGAAAGTATATGCTTGTCCCTTCCTCACTATCTGGTGTAAGAAAACAATAAAATTAAAAGCATAAGAAAATAGCAATTGTGTAACCCACATACACTAATAATCACATAAACAGACAATCAAAGTTTTCTAAGTAAGAACTCTGTACATTCCATTAGGATCTCCAACACATGATTCAAGTGATAGTCTAAGATTAGATCATGCTGCTCACCTTCTCTGTAAAGGCAAAGATTACCCTAAAAAGACTGATAGAAGCATTTCTAGAAGATCGAAGTTCAAAACAGAAAAATACTAACAAAGTGAAGGAAGGGGGGAAAACTGGATAAATACCCAGTGCAGTTCAAATAACATTACTGCTCCAAAACAGCAAACATGAATTTACTGATATGGAGGGCAAGTAGACACGTGCATTAGGTTTCCGTTATAACTTGCATCACATTGATATTATAATCACATGAAAGTAAAATACAGCTTAAGTTACACTTTGCTTGCAATCACAATCATATAGTTCATATCGTTATAAATAAACAATAAAGACCATATTATACCTCACAATGTTTCCGTGCTGCATCTCTTTTAAAAGAGAAATTTCTCTTATAGCTGTGCTAGGCACTCCCTCATCTTCTTGCTCCAGCCGTATTTTTTTTAGAGCAACGATTTCCTTAGTTGCACGAACAAGGGCCTTGTACACTACACCATATGTTCCTTCCCCAATCTTCCCAATTTTTTCATACTGCAAGTACCCCAAATGTTACCATCCAAAGAAGCATAGAGTACATAAGGAGTGACAAAGATACAGAGGACTACTCTGTTACCTGGTCCATCTAGGTCAATATGGACGAACTCCCTGAAAAGAGAAGCAAGATAAATAGATAAGAAACTCAGTCATAAAAGAAGTAATAAATAAAATTAACAAGAAAAAATTATCCAAAAGATAGTGTACAGTCTACTGACTTGTAACATAGCCATATTTTCATGTCAATGTAAGCGTGAGCAAGGTATATGGCCAAAGGTCCATGTGAAGTAGACGTTGGACCTAAGCTATTCTTTTCAAAGCTCACAGCACTAAGTTTACAAAACCAAAACCACAGTAATACACATAAGAAATCAAAGCAGAGATCTCCGATTAACCAACATGCTATCAGCTCTAACAACACCAAAATTCAGTAACAAAGGAATCAACATAAACAACAAATCGAGAAAATACTAGAAGCATTCAAAAATTAACATTAAAAGGCAACACATCTTGACCTAAACTTCAGCAAATGAATACAACCATAGACCTACATCAGAAGAAATGAAGCGCTGAATTATTCCATCACCACAACACTGAGCTTACAAACCAAATCAAAGCTACGTCTCTAGAAATATATAGCGAAAAGGTGAGGAAAAAGTATCAATAACTATGTGTGTGCGTATCAGGAAGTTCAGAAGAAATGGAATGCTACACTACTCCATCACCAAAACAAGGAATAGAGAAGACCAACCACATCCAAATCTAGTAATCTACACCAAAGAATAGAAACAAAAACATAAATAATTACACACACGCACACACACAAAAGATATTTACAGCTACATATCTAGTATTATACAGGGAAAAGATGAACAAAAAATATCAATAACCATATGTGTGTGTCATGAACTTCAGAAAAAATTCAGTGTTACATTATTCCATGACAAAAACGAGTACCAGAGAAGATCAATCACAGCCTCAAATCTAGTAATCTACAGCAAAAATAAAAACAAAAACATAATGTACCGCTACATAAATAGTCATAATATACACTGAAAATTCAAAGAAAGAAAACATCAACAGCTATATGAGTGCATATTATGAACTTCAAAAGAAATTGAGTGCTACATTATTCCATCACTAAAATGAGTAACAGAGAAGATCAATCACAGCCTCAAATCTAGTAATCGACAGCGAAAATAAAAACAAAAAACATACTGTACAGCTACATATATAGAAGTAATATACACCGAAAATTGTGAAGAAGAAAATATCAATAGCTATATGAGTGCGTATTATGAACTTAAGAAGAAATTGAGTGCTACATTACTCCATCACCAAAACAAGTAACAACGAAGATCAATCATAGCCTCAAATCTAGTAATCTACAGCGAAAATAAAAACAAAAAACATACAGCAACATATATAGTACTTATATACACCGAAAATTCAAAGAAAAAAAAATATCAATGGCTATATGAGTGCATATTATGAAAATTGAGTGCTACATTTCTTCCATCACTAAAACAAGTAACAGAGAAGATCAATCACAGCCTCAAATCTAGTAATCTAGAACGAAAATAGAAACAAAAAAAATAATGTACAGCTACATATATAGTACTAATATACACCGAAAATTCAAAGAAAAAAATATCAATAGCTATATGAATGCGTATTATGAACTTCAGAACAAATTGATTGCTACATTACTCTATCACCAAAACAATATCCAAATCTAGTAAACTAGAGCGAAAAATACAAATTAAAGCATAAATAACACATCTAGTTCTAGTAATCTACAGAGAAAACAGAAACAATTACACATACAGATAGAAGAAATGTACAGCTTCAAGTGTGTAATAATATGATAAAGCGAATAGAATTCAGGAGAAAAGCGGCAAATGTGAGTGGAGAAAACGAGTCGATCAGTAAACTGTTTCACATTCACCTTAGTACGGTGGAGA
>JAJOOF010016905.1:0-13657 GCA_029582545.1 Solanum lignicaule | reverse complement strand
AGGGGGGGATTTATGAAAGACAATTTATAAGTCTTCAAGGTTTGAATATTGATACAAATGGTGGAGATAATAAGTCTTCAAGGTTTGAATATTGATACAAATGGTGGAGATAAGTTTTGTTGGTTTTGTGTTAGCATTTTAATATTAATATTCTATAATATTAATTTGCTTAGTTTTTGGGATTAAAATATTGTCGTTTGGTTGACTTTCTCATATGCTACAGAAGTAATGACAATTAATCTTGCTTAGTGCATTACTCCATTTTGGAGTTACTGCATATGTTACTAATTCTTTGCTGCATGTCACCAACGGTTGGCTTTGACCATTCAGCCAAGAGAAACTTTTGTAACTTCTCATATATTATTTTCTTTCTTTATTCTTCCATTATACTAGCCCTAATACTGCATATGCAGTAGGAGTACTTAGCAGGTTTACTAGCAAGCCAGGTAATGAACATTGGCATGCTATAACAAGAGTTATGAGATATTTAATTGGAACAAAATATTGTGGTTTGTTCTATAAAAAAATATCATGTTGTACTTGAAGGCTTTTCTGATGCAGATTGGAACACTTTATCAGGTGATTCATGTTCTACCACTGGTTATGTTTTTACTTTGGGTGGTGGTGCTATTTGTTGGAGATCAAAAAAGCAAACTATAATTGCTAACTCTACCATGGAGGCTGAACTAATTGCTTTGGCTTCGGCTAGTGAGGAAGCGAATTGGTTAAGAGATTTATTGTTTCAAATTCCTTATTTTTAAAAACCAATTCCTCCTATTTTAACTCATAGTGATAGCACTGCTGCAATTGGTAGAGTTCAAAACCGTTATTACAACGGTATATCCAGACCTATAAGGAGGAAAAACAGTAATGTAAGATCGTAATTGACAAATGGTACCATTAATGTTGATTATGTCAAATCATGTGATAATCTTACTGATCCTCTTACTAAGGCCATAACAAGAGAAAAGGTCTGGAGCACATCGAGGGGGATGGGATTGAAGCCTATAAATCTTTGAGCCATATATGAGGAAACCCAACCTGGGGACTAGAGATCTTATAACCAGGTTCAAAGGGAAAAACTAATCATATGATGACTTCTTGTGAAAAATGAACTATTTTTTATTCCCTCCCTATGATGTGAGTGCATTGTTTCCTGTAGTGATTTGTGAAGGTGAGTTGATAAAACTCTTAATGAATATATGTAGCCCGTATGGGTAGAGTGTTAAAATTACAGGAGCACTCTCGACAGATTTCACCTATGTGAGTGTGGAAGTAAGTCGCTTCCTATGAGAATAGGGCTTATTCTCAAAAGCACTCATGAAACCGGAATAGCACAAGGTCGTAACGTGTTGGCTTTAAAGCTCATGCCAACACCTTGATTATTATGTGTGAGCAGTGATATTTCATTTCTCTTAAGCAGTCATAGTTCAAGTCTGAGACCACTACGACTCTGGAGTAAAAGTTATTGTTTCACTATGTGAAAGTTCAATAAAGAGCACACCTTCATTATGCATAGTAGTCTTCCTTCAGCTGATTTACTCTCTAATATAATATTAAAATGAGTGGGGATTGTTGGTTTTGTGTTAGCATTTTATTAATTTGCTTAGTTTTTGGGATTAAAATATTATCGTTTGATTGACTTTCTCATATGCTACAGAAGTAATGACAATTATTTCTTGCTTAGTGCATTACTCCGTACTGAATATGTTACTAATTCTTTGTTGTTGCATGTCACCAACGGTTGGCTTTGACCATTCAGCCAAGAGAAACTTTTGTAACTTCTCATATATTATTTCTTTCTTTATTCCTTCATTATACCTTGTAACCTATGTAACTCTTAAGGTCATTTATCTTCACTATTTACTACCCCATTATCTTCCTATTCATTGCTAGAAAGACTTTCTCAACTATAAATAGTAGTGGTCTTCATTTGGTATGGGACACCCAAGAAAATATAGAGTGCATAAAGTTTGTTAAAAAGAGAGTTCTTATTAGTTGAAGGGAGGTGTTCTTTTTGTGGAGCTTTGGACTCAACTCTTGTCCAGAGTTGTTGAGTTATACTTCGTGTTAAGGCTGTTGTATCCTGGAGGGGACAAGTCAAGAAGGACTACTGTTGGACCGGTGAAAAAGATTTGCTGCAATGGGCTTGAATCTCCTTAAAGAGAGCGAGATATCCGCGCCTCAGCCTAAAGAGATTTTTATTTCTTCATTTCATTTTCAATTGTAATCTTGTAATTCTGTTGTTTTGTTATTTTTTACTAACAAGTTGTTTGGACAATGGAGTTTTGTACAGCCAAGTGATTTCTTGATAATTTAGGATCAATATCAATAGTCATCGAGATGGGAATATTGATATAGGTAGTGGTGATTAATTAGTTATTTGCACAATGGAGTGTTGTACAACCAAGAAATTTCATAATGATCCATGACCAACATCAGTTTATGACTCATGAAGGTGTTAATACTGATACAAGTGGTGGAGATAAATTGTTTCCACACCAGAGTGCTTTAGAGCCAAGTGATTTCTTGATGATTCAAGATTTTTCTTGTCCTTCATTCCTTTAGGAAAGAATTAGTGATAAATTATTAGAAGGCTATGTTAGATTTGACCTATTTAGCGACGAAGTTTGTAATTAATTTCAAATTATTAGTGCTTAAGCTAGATAATAAGCTATATTATGTTTTTTGTTCAAATATTCTCTTGTGTTTGTCACGCCTAGAGACCCCACCATAGACGCGATATGGCACTCGGAACTTCCATAGGCCCGAGAGTACCAACCAACCTTCTTAATCTAGATAATTCAATATAAATATCAATTTTAAATACCAATGTTGAAAGTAAGGCCGATTCTAATCAACCTTCAAAAAAATTCAAAAGAGAAAAATCAATTCGACACTTAATTAGAAAACCAAATCCAACTAACCATAGGTATACGAAACCTATACTAACAGAATAACAATATCTACGTCAGGACATGGCCCCCGATAGACCATGAAAATCAAAGGAAAGACTGATAAAAGAAAAGTCTGCTTTCCGGAAGATGGAAAGATCACCACAGTGTTGATTGTTATCCTCAATGATCTACTACTGCCCGGAACCACAAACATGTGTCTCTGATCCTACATCATGAAGCATTGTAGCGTCTAAGGAAGGTAAGTACGACAAGTACTGACATGCAACTCAGGGGAAAGGATAAACAGTATACATATATATAACATAAACATAAAGAAAAGACAAAATCATAAGTGCAGGCCCAAAACATTTTGACAAAGACCTTTCAAAAATCATTAATCTTGAGTAAGGTAGTGTTCACCGACATAATGTATATCGCATGAATTTGAGAAATATAGGAATTTGGCGAACCAAACTCTCCCAAATAAAAGACTGTAGAGGTTGCTCTGATTAACAACCTACAGTGGTCATCCACATTTCAAGACTGGGACCTCCCACACCGGCAAACGAAGTTTCGGGTGATGAGTCACAATAAATTTAAAACTTCTCGGTGATACTATCAAACCCTTTTTAAGCCCCTGGTTAAAACATTTACAAGTTTTCATTTATTAAGAGTTACCTGATCGAATAAGGCATATTCCACTTGGTATCGTCATACCAAGACTTGCAAGTCATTCTAAACATGCCAATTTCATAGTAAGCCATTTAAAACTCGTAACTCGTCCTTTGAAAATCAAAGACTCATTTATGTTAAAGTCTGTTCAATGCCAACATCCAAGTCTTTCCAAGTTATAAAACAACATATAAGATGCAAAATCATTAGCATCTAACTGGGACAAAAAATTACCCTTTATTCATCATTTAAACCAAAGCTTTTGAAAGACTCATAGATTCCCAAATCCATTATTTATAGGGAAAACTCTTTTTAAAATCATATGAGGAAATTCACCCATTAAAAACCAACAATCCAAATTCTGAAATCATAGTTAAGTAATTTGAACACAATTAACAAGAGAGGAACATTTGTAATCAATTTTCATGAAATCATCTCTTAACCCTTACCTCAATTCGTAATTTAGAAAATACGAATAATAAAATATAATATGAATCGTGTATGCATAGCTTGAAGTAGGGAGTGTTCAAACAGACCTTTTGACGAAGAAATTAAAAAAAAGGGACGTTGTGAATTAACCTTAGATCTTGTTTCTTGAAGTGTTGGGGAAGAAGAGAAGAAGTGTTTATCGTAACTTATCAAATCTCTTAGAATATGACTTTTGGGGAAGTTATTAGTCATGGGTTAGGGTTATGGGATGAGGAAAGAACTAAAACACCCCTCCTAAAATGTGAAAGGAAGAGAAGACTAAAATAATTTCAGAGCACGTGTGCGCGCGGTCGCGCAATTGGAGCCTTCGCGCGACCCTTACATTAATATTAACTTGCCCGTGCAGCTGATGTCCAATTTGTGAGGCGAATCGCTCAGAATCCGTAATGGTCAGTAAGATGGGCATTAACTTTAACACATAACTTGAATTGACGAACGGTCTAAGGAGTTGAAACAAGGGCTTTACGACCTTTCATTTTCTTGGTATTAGGCCACAAAATCTTAATACTCTAGGAATCCCTTATGACCTTAATTCACATTCAAAGATCTTCCCAAAGAAACAAATTATTTTAAATACCTATCAAATATTAGAAATCATCGAATTTGGAGTCTATATGCATTTAAAGAATGGATCGGGACATAGTTTGGAAATTTGGGGCGTTACGGTGTTTATCTTGAAATTCCCTCCATCTAGAAATATAAATAAATATTCCATGCATGTTGAACTTATGTCTTCTATTTCTTTGCAAGTTATTGGAAATTTCATTTTTTTTTATTTTTTGGCTCTCTTTTTTTCTTTCTTTATAATCGAAAAATATAGGCGTGATTCAATATTCAGCAAATAATGAATCTGTCTGTTTGCAACAAATTTTAAACATATGGAAAAATAAACCACAAAAATAAAATCTGAAGAAACATAATTTTATTCATCAAGATAGCGGGTACAATTCTGTTCCTCCCTTGATTCTCCTCTCCTAAGATTTATTCATGATTCGAGGGCCGTTAGTGGCGTATTTCTTGAACTAGGATGATTTAGATTTGACCTCTATAAGAATATTTCATGTCTTTTGTGGAATATATCAAGGTCTTAATCTCTTTATGGAATTTTTGAGATCGCCTTTTAAGGGAATTTAGTACCCTTTATATAGGCATAAACTAGGGTTTAAGGTTGAGTAGCCTCCAAGAATCATAATTTGAGTTGAACACAATTAGTAGAGTCCCAACTCGAATTGAACACATCTTGTAGAGTCCCATAAAATTTCAGTGTCTACACTGTCATTCATCCTTTTCCTATCAAGACTTTGGACTCATATGTTACATGTGCCTAATTCATACATCACGGTGGTATGTTCTCTTTTTTTTCATTAAAACATAAAGGGAGAAGAAAGAAAAACCCAGGCGAAATCGATTATATGTCAATGATGCAACTCTATCAAAAATAAATAATGGAGGATTCATAAAGGGAGATAAAAAAGAACACTTTTTATCAAAGTTTTTCTTCACAAACGATCTCCAAAAGAATGGGGACGTCAATGAGCAACATATTTGTTCGATCCTAATTAATATGGTTGAGTTGTTCACCATATCTCCACCAACGGCAATTTTTGAGAAGATGATGCAATCGATCTACTGAGATACGATGATTCAAGTTTTTGGATTGATGTTCTTATTAGGGTGAGTTAATGCACGTTGTACCCTTTTTTTTCCTTACATGATTCTAGTCCCACTGGGATTTTTCTTGTATAGTTATTAATCAGACAACCAATAATTGTGTGTTATTCAATATGTTTACTATTTTTCTTTCACTAGAATTTTTTCCATTGCGTGTTATTGCACTAGTTATTATGTTTAACTTGTTTAAGTATAGTTTTCCACTAATTGTTGTATTTATGAAACTGTATCACTCGTTTTGATATTTATAAAATTATTTTTGATAATTTGTATAGGTATTTTTCATTTATGAAGTTGTCATACTTTAAAAGTTGATATCTTGCACAGGTTTCTTTCATTTATGAAGTTGTCATACTATCCAAAATGCATGAACAAGTGGTGTAAGCAATATTATTAGTATAATTATAAATATAAATAATATGGTAGCTGATACTACCAATCATCAGCTTGACGCAATATGAACAAATGTGGATCTTAATTAGTATAATTATTAATAATTACTAGCAATGTTTTTACTTCTTTTATATTTCTATCAGATACTAATATAAAATTTTGATTAATTTGAATTCACGTTGCATGAGATCTATTTATAAGAAGCATTCATTATTTTATTTTTTGCTTATTTTAGTAGATATTGTAATTAATTCCACAAACTGGTAAAGAAATATAATAAAAAAAACTTCCTCTTTGAGATATTGGACCAGAGAAGACTAGTCCCTTGAATGAAAGAGGAAAAAGTGTTACCTTTTATACTCAATTTGTAAATTCTTAATTCAATATCATATGTATTATGTTTAAGATGAAAAATTTAAACAATAATTTGGTATGTACATTATGCATATTCTTAATCAGTCTGCAAAATTTTAATATTATTATTACTAATTAAGTTTGTATTCGTTCAAACTAAAATCCATAAAATGAAACAAATATAGAAATTAATATACAAAATATGCTAGGAGAGGTGTTTTCGTCCTTTCTTCATTCCATACCCTAACCCACGTCTATTAACTTTTTCCGAAAATCCTAAGTCAATATTTCATAAGTTACGACAAATTTCATCTTCAAGCACTTCATAGAAGGGTTTCTCAAGTTTAAGCTATAAAAGATCCAAGTCCAAAACTTTTCTCCAAGAATTTCTAAAATTTAGCAAGGTTTTCCGTTCCACGTATGTCGGATTTCATTGATTGGTATCTTTTCATCCATTAAATTCCAAAGAAAATTTCATTCTACAGAATCTACGGTTCATATGAAAAGCAAGAATTACATCTTATTCCAATTTTTCTTCATGAATACATGTTTTAACCTAAAATTCAATATTTTATATGGTTATTTCGTAAGCCCTCAGAATAGGTAAAATATCAGGTCTTTGAAATTGTGTTGCTTAAATTACATGCTTTATTCAGGATGATAGGATTTGTTATGATCAGTTGTACCTTCAATCTTTTAGTTTCATATATATATATAATGCTTTCAGATAGAGCATTTATTATTTCAGTCTCAGATTTCAATATTATTGAGTTGTCGAGTATTATCAATATTATCAGTACTATTATGTAGTTTACCCATATAATTCAGTTAGGAGTATTCCTTAGCACCGAGAAGATATCGGGATGAAGGCTCACTCGTCAATTAGTACTGAGACCTTTAGTAGCAATCTCTAAGTCTCATAACTACATGTCAACATAGGTTTAAAGGGTCACCCGTCAGATGAGGATTGACACCTTAGTCCCTTTTGGACATCAGCTTAGTGGATCCACGTTAGACAGTGTTCATACCCTGGCAAAGTACAGAGCACCCTTCCAGTTGAGATACACGTTGGACACCGTTTAGCTCAGATGGAGTACATGGGTTAATAGTATCTCCCACAGTTCAGTCTCAAATATTTGATGACCTTATATTTTAGTTTACTCAGTACAGTGTTGATTAGTTACATGCTTATTACTTGGTCATTGCATCGGCTCATTTTCGTTTTATATTAAGTTCAGCATCTTGATTTATCATGTTCAGGTTGTTAGATTATTGTGTCTATAACACATATTCAGTACATTCAAAGTACTGACCGCATACTCTTTTGTGCTATATTATTTTATAATATAGGTTCAGATGCTCGGTATCCAACTCACGGTTAGTACAATTTCTGTATTATCTCAACAATTGAGCTTGGTGAGTCCTCATCTTTCGAGGACAAGAGCTATTGTTATTTCTTTATGTTAATCTTCCAGTTTCTAATAGTTAAAGTTAGTTAGGGGCTTGTCCCAGCAACTTATCTTAGTAGAGGATTTCAGATAGTAGTTTCATCTTCATATAGTTTGTTCAAATGAACTCTATTTTGACTATTCAATTGTTTTGAATTTATTTTAGTTTTAGATTCCGCATCAGTTATCTTTAGTTATTATTTGTTTGAATCTTAGTGTCATGTCATACCATAGATTAGCTTCGAATCACTTGTGTCTCTAAGCATCGTATTACGACTAGGGGATAGTCTTGGATAATGTGAAGGAGCTTACGATGGAAAAGAGATGGAGAGAAAGAGAACAACAATGGAAGATGAAGCAAGAAGAAAGAGATAAGAAAAGTGATGAGCTTATTTATGCACTTCTCAACAAGTTTAGAAGAAAAGAAGACACAAGTGACTTCACTATTAAAGCATACCAAAGAACAACTTATATAGCTAACTGGTAAAATTCATCGTTAATTCTATTTGGTGATGGATTAACTAGTGACAGACTATCAAAAAGTTCTATTAGTTTTGAGTTATTTAGTAACAACATTTTTAGCTAATTTTAATTTATTATAGTGCTTAAGCTAGATGATAACCTATATTTATATATATACACTATTTTCTACTCAAACATTTTCTCGAGAGGTTTGTTTTCAAATTCCCTTCATCTAAAAAAAGAAAATAAAATATATGCATGTTAAAATTATGTATTCTTTTCCTTTGCAAGTTATATGAAATTTTCATCTTCTGATCTTTGGGTGCTCTTTTTTTCTCTCATAGTAAGAAAATATTATGAACTTTTTTTCTTTTCAAATGAAGATTTTGGCTTCATATGTAATATGCACCTAATTCATATATCATGTGGGTAAGTTGCACTTTTATCATTCGAACAAAAGTTTTCATTCATATTGACTACTCCCTACGCAACGTATCGAATATTTTTCAAGAAATGCAACATACATAGGGATGATTTTGTTTCTCCTCAAAGGCTATGAATATTTAATAGCCCTGCAAAATAGATCATGTAATGACCCTCAAGGTCGTTTTGTGATTTTTGCCTCTTTTTTCTCCTTGTTTGACCATCCTAATAGATTATGTTAGTTGTTTATGATTTGAAGGAACGAGTGGCATGACTACGGTGATTAGGTGCATTTCGAAGAGATTTTTAGTTTTTGAGGTTTGAAATTTGAAAGATTTGACCAAAGTCAACATTTGGGATTGGAGAGATCGGCTTGGAGTTTCAACGATTTCACTAGGTCTAGATGATGATTTATTTGGTTTGATGATTTGCAAGGTCCCTGAGGCACTTGAGAGTGATTTGGACCTTTGGGTGGAATTCTAATTTCACAACTTTATGTATACGTGTATCCAAAACCAATTTCATCTAGTGTATCCGATATCATATTCATCTAATGTATCCAATATGAAACATCTAGTATATCCGTGAATAGAATACATGCATATAGGAATATACATTGATACATTCAACCGTATATCCATGCATAGATACACGCATATATAATTATACATTGATACATTCAACAGTGTATTCGTGCATAGATACATGTATTTTGATACTTGATATATATGCATCAAAAATACATGTATCTAGTATGAAAATATGCACTAATACATTCATCAATTGTCTTTAAGTTATCGCAACTGAATAGAAAGCAAGGAGCTAGAGAGAGAGCAAGAGAATGAGGGGAAACAGAAAGAGAGGACGGGGGGAGGGGGGGCGAGTGGGAAAGCAGAAAGAGGAAAGAGATTGTGTAATTAGTTTAAAGTGTAATGAAATTTAGTAGATATGATAGGGATGTTTGTCTAATTGAGTAGTTTTTCATAAAAATATTACTTTTAAAGAATCCTAGTGTTGTTGTTTTTCTTTAAAATCACTTTAACTAACAAATAAATAGATAATAATCTTTGTTTCTCCTCAATCACATTTTATCAAATAACTTCATGTACATTTTTAACTTATAATATAGGTCATATATAAGGTCATAGTAACCTCATCATTAATTTTCATTTAAATAACAATAAGAAAATCTCTAATAAAATAGGAAACATTTTTTATTTCTAAATCTTTTCTGAATTAAATAGGATAAACATTTGTTAATAAAAAAAATTATTATAAGAAAAATAATGTCTTAAAATAACTATATATATTCCGAATAGAGACATTTTCGGACCAAACTTTACCAACAGCAAAGGCATTTGTAAACCAAGCTATTAACCAATGGCATTTTAATTCAATTTCGTACAGTTTAAAGGTATTTTTAACCCTTCAACGACTACAAGCCTCTGCCAACAATTATCTGATGCTTTCTTGGATTTATAGCTACAACACTATCACTGGCTATGAAGTGAACTTTACATTAGCATTTCTAGTAAGATGAGAATTGAAGACCCCATCTTTTCCAACCACAACACAGAGGCAAAAAAACATGAGAAGAATGGAAGTTTACTGCTAGCTAAGCTTATTGCCATATATATGGTAAACGTTAAATTCCCCGACAGACATGGGTTCTATAGACAATCAATCACCTAATTCTGGTTGGATTTACTTCCCAGTAGAAACTCTATGTTTATCATCTATCGAGATCTGGCAATCACTTCACAGATGAGCCACCAACAATATGTGTTGAAACTTGATTGGTCCTGGTTTACGAAAATGTTGAAGGCTTGAGATTTACTTTGTAACAACGATGGAGATTCGCCATCCTGGACAAGCAGATTAAAGATTGCAATTGAGATAACTGCTTCTGCAGTTGCTACACCAAATGAACAAAGTACTTGTGTTGCTAAACTTTATGATTTCTCACTGTCCATATCACAAGTACAAGATAGTATGTGGGATGGACATATGGGGACATCAATCCTGAATATTGGTATTCAGGTACAGTTACTCAAAAGGCAGATGTTTTATCTGGGAAAAGATGTATTATGCTTTACAAGTTCCTGGATATTTTTCCATCAAGCCAGCTAGTATAATATGCAGCTCGAACTCTAGAATACACCAAGTGGTGGATAACATGTATCCCTGAAACTTCACCAATAGCTCCCTTTTACTATCTTAATATTTTAATAGAAGTTTTATCTTTTAGACCAAAAGAAAAAAATGTATTGCCTGAATGTTGAGAGCTTTTCTTCACAGTTACTTTTCTTTATGAGCACTTGCAGTCTAAAGTTGTCACTTACTCAGCAAATTATCACAATCCATTCACTCTCGAACATAGCTGCTCAATATAGGTAGATGTAAAGCTACGTATTCTGAAAATTACATCACTGTCTCACTTAACCTAGAGGGGTTCTGAGGAACATGCAAAAATCAACTTAAACCATTTGGATACCTCCTCTAAGATACTTTCAGATAATGAACAATTTCCTAAAAAACCAAGTTTAGAAGTAATTATATTTCCAGTTAGATGACTACATCAGAAATTCCATGACCAACATATATGATCTCTCTCTGCATTGTTACAGATCAGAAGGTATGTAAGCTACATTTCGTCGACCAAAATGCAATTGCATGAGACCTCTATAGCTATGACCATGCTATGCCATCAGCTCAATGTAGAGTCCTACCATCTCACAGCTTACAAGACTGCAGGTCAGAATCAACTTAACAAGCATCCAAAAAGAAACTTGGATACCTTATGGTGATGAGATAGTGCTCACCTCTCTGCAAAGCAATTGATATGAACCAGTATTGATTTCACCCTCTCCACTGCCCAGAATGCAAATAATACTACGGATCCTTCCTGTGGCAAGGAAATAAGGAAAGAAAAGGCTTTCACACTTGGAGCCCGTTTGGATTGGCTTAAAAAAAGTAGTTTTTAAGTCAAAAATAAAAAGTCAAACTTAAATGACTTTTAAGTTAAAAAATAAAAAGTAGGGGAAGACCTACTTTTGGTTTTTAACTTATTTTAAGTAATTTTTAACCTTGCCAAACACTTCCTAACTTATTTTAAGTCATTTTTTTGACTTATTTTAAGTTAATGTTATATTTGTCAAAAATTGACTTAAAGTAGGTTTGACCAACTTTTAAGTCAATCCAAACACCCTCTTAGTCAAGTGGAAGAACAACATCAGAAGTAAGATATCAAGAATCTCAAAAACCAAAGCAAAGCTCTTAAGGTGAAGTGGCTATGGAAGTACCATCAAGAGGACCAAGCACTCTAGTATAGGGTGATCAACAACAAGTATGGGGACCTGAATAAATGGGTAACCAAAGAGGTAAATACCCATGGGGTTAGCCTTAGGAAATCCATCAGAATTTTTTGGCCTTCCCTCAGTAATCAGTCAACTGTCAAGGTATAAAATGGAAGAAAAACCAATTTTTGGTTTGATAAATGGATGGGTGTTGTGAGCCTCATAGATCGTTTCCCTGACATCTTTACATTGGCTCAACACCAACAAAAGACTGTTGCTGAAATATGGTCACAACAAGTTGGGATATGATCCTTAGAAGAAATTTGAATGACTGGGAAATTCCCAGAATACTTGAATTGTTTAAGGTTCTGGAGAATTTTCAAGGTACACAAACAGGTGAGGATTGTTTATGGTGGCAGGGGCACAACAAAGGTAGTTACAAGGTGAAGGAAGGATACAAACAGATAAGTCTTGGTGGCATTCAGGACTTCAAATAGCCTTGGAAGCAAATCTAGAGGATCAAAGTGCCACACAAAGTGGCATGCTTAATGTGGCTAAGAGAGGAATCTCTCTATGCAATAGATGTTCCTTATGTGGTAAGGCTACTGAGACAGCAAGACATCTCTTCTTACATTGCAACTTTACTGAGCAGTTGTGGCAGATTTTCCTTAATCACAGAGGCATCTCCTGGAGTATGCCTAGCAAGATTGATGAGACTCTATTCAGTTGGGAGAAGGCTGGAAATGGAGTTGGGGCTACAAACAAAGAAAGATGGAGGATGATCCTTGCTTGTATTTGGTGGGCTATATGGAGGGAGAGAAATGATAGATGTTTTGAGAATAGGAACAAGTAACAACAACATGCAGGAAGTCAAGCTTAAGTGTATTTTGTTGTTCTGTTTTTGGTGTACAAATGTCTACTCCAATGAAACTGAGTCAATCATAGATGTTTTAGGGTCCATTTAGATTTGGTTCAGCTTTGGGGTAGATTATACTTCCTTTCTGCTTATTTGTAAATATGGTTTTTCGGTACTACCTAAGTACTATCTTAAATACAAATGTTACCAATTTTTAAAAAAAAAATATACATCTGCATTATACTCATACCGTAACACCTTATTCAGCTATGATGAACATCCCATTTTTCTCTGTTCAGCAATTTATCTTGAACACAAAGCAAAACAGCTAGAATTGCAAGGGGCAGAAACGGAGAGGAACGAATATAATGCGCATGACCAACCTAACTAGTTTGGCATTGAGGCAAAAAGCATTGTTGTTTTACTAAAGGATACATGTGCTTCACCAACAAGTCAGTACAACCAAAGTGTTATTCATGTCATGGACAAATTGAATTGGCAGCAAGACATAATTAGGACTTGGAGGGGGGAGGGAACAAGAGAATGTACGATATTCCACCTCTTAAGTACTATCTTAAATACAAATGTTACCAATTTCAAAAAAAAATATACATCTGCATTATACTCATACCGTAACACCTTATTCAGCTATGATGAACATCCCATTTTTCTCTGTTCAGCAATTTATCTTGAACA
>JAJOOF010016904.1:0-15958 GCA_029582545.1 Solanum lignicaule | reverse complement strand
ATTCTTCTTTATTCATTTATAAGTTGTGTTGTAGTTTATATTCTAAGCTTTCTATTTGTATTTGTAGATATAAAATAGTTTTTCTCTATGCTACTATAGATTTTTTACAAATTCCTGCAAATATATTATTGTTAAGTCTATTTTGCCTATGTATCAATTCTTGTCTTTTTGCTATAATTATTTCGGTAAGTTTTTGTCTATATTCGTTATTCTCGTTATTCATTGTATCTTTAAGTATTGAATATATTTATATTCTATTTTAGATATATTATCTATTAATTGATCTAATTTATCGTTATTAGTCTTTGTGATATTGGGTTGTTTATATTCCGGATATAATTTGTTTAATTTTCTTCTTATTTTTCTTAACTTTCTACTAGTATGTTTCTTCCTATGTTTCTTATTATCCATAACTCTGATACCAAGCTCACATGATAAATATGCCACCAAACTCACAGAGAAAATCCTAACAGAATCACAAAAAACTATTAACATTGCACCATATGCTACCAAGCTCACAAAAAACTATTTTTTATAAGTAGCAAGCTCACCATCAAAGACTAATAATCTTTTCTGCTAAAGCAAAAATTGAAAAAATCTAAACATCAAGATATATATAATAACAAGTATAAACCTGTAGAAAATACTTAAAAAAATTAACATTGAGGAAAAAAACAAGAACTCCTAAGTAGTAAACTAGATCAAGAAATCACAATGGAAAAACAGAAACTCTAAAACCTAGTTGACAAACTAACATAATATTAGTTGTAACCCAGAAGAAATCCCTAAAAAAATCTGTTCACAATTTTTTATGGGCTTCATGTACCGAAGCACAATTTATGTTCACACTAACAAAAACTCACAAATTAAAACAATATGATGAAGGATATTTAAGATTACCGAGTGTAATAATGAAATCCATAAGAAGGTGTAGATTTATGATGAAATCTCAAAGTTTTTCAAAACCCTACCTCAGATGAACGCTTGTGGAAGATTCAACAGATTTGCCTCACTATAGTTTTGAAGAAAGTAACAAACTCTTTTTCTAATCGATGAATGACAAAAAACTTTCCCAGATTTGATTTAGAAATTTTTTAGGGATGAGAGTGACTCTTCACTTTCTGAATGATGAATGACAAAAAATTTCTTAAGAATATTGAGGTCCGCGCTAATTTTTCTTAAACCCAATATATGGAGGGAATGATAAATTTAGCTGAAAATTTAAGTGAATATTTAAGGCACAATTATAAAGTGTTGTCATTATAATTAAAAATCAATAACACTTAAAAAGCGTAGCAAAATATATAAAAAAGTGTTGCCAATTATTTTATGAATGGGCAACACTTAAAAGTGTAACCCATATTGTCTAAGGGCACGTTTTTTAGGCATGGTCTATTATTTTGTAGTCAAAAGGTTTGATCAAAAGTAAAGCCTCAAAAGTGTGCCCTTAAATATTTTTTGCAACGTTTCTTAAGTGTCGTCTAAAATAAGTGTGGCCGTAGGCCAAATTTGTTGTCAGGATTTTCTTAATTACTGTTGTAATTGTGACACCGTCGTTGACAAAATTCTTGTTGAGGCTTCCTATTGAAGAAGGGGGAATGTTTTTATTGGTGGATATAGAATATAGTAGCAACAAGAGTATGGCAGATTGTGAACCATTTTAATATGCATGGACCAAAGATGAAATATAGCCGTCAAAATTTTCTGGAAAAATAAATGAGAGGAAAGAGGATAAGAGGTAAGAAAATACGCAGTTAATAACAAAATATGCAAATATCTGTCGATGAAAGTGAGAATATATTACACGAAGACTGCTACTATACATTTGTGTACTTAAAGCACAAGTTTGTATGATCCAAACTGAAAGAGGGTCAAGTAGAAAGGTATTCTTTGATATGTACCCGAAAGTGCTTATACCCTTCACAAGCTCACATATGATTCATCAGTATAAGACGGTACCCAAACAAATTATTAACCACTTTTGTTTTATAAAAAGAATAGTACTCTGCATTAGACTCTTGGTTGATACATATCATAATACATCAACCACAAGATTTATAACTTCTATCAAGGATTCCACAAGCGTTACCTATTGCTAAAACAAAATTCTCTTTTACCAAGAAGGATATAATATCATTCCCCGAAAGACACAACAAATGATTTATGAGAGCAAAAAATAAAGCAGATGTACATCCAAAAGAGCTCAATAATTTTTATTCACAAAAATGTGAACATAAATACAACTAACTGCAACCTTTTTTCATTGGAAAAATTCTTCTAATCAGGGAAGTAGTAATGCAAATGTTGTGAATGCAGTCAACTGATCCATCTTCTGAATAAATATTTTAGGGAAGCAGAAGATAATAAACTTCAAATGTTGCAAATTTGAACATTGATGGAAAAATTGATGTCTCATATTAATAGAAAAGTTATCTACATCTTATTGAAAAAGACTTGAAATATTTTTTCTACTTTAAATCACTATATATGCATGTTGTTAATAATTGCTTTGTTGGGATAGAGCAAGAAAGCCAATAGTACATTGAAACTCTGTTTAATTTATTTGTGCAATGACAGAAATGCTAAGGCCAGATGAAAACAGCAACAACAACAACAACATATGATTAATTAGCCAGCCATAGAGAATTTTTTAACTTAAACTCGAATGCAACAACCCTCACATTCGAGTGGGGAAATCACAGTTCGCATACACTCTAAGATGTTGCACTTAACAAACAACTTCCAAAATATCTCGTGAAAGGGGGTTTGGTGATAGTTAATCTTGGCTATATGATCACTGTTAAGATGATATCCCTAAGTACACAAAGACATAAAA
Organism: Solanum lignicaule; assembly: GCA_029582545.1. Classification (NCBI taxonomy): domain Eukaryota; kingdom Viridiplantae; phylum Streptophyta; class Magnoliopsida; order Solanales; family Solanaceae; genus Solanum; species Solanum lignicaule. The sequence continues at coordinate 13,122 of JAJOOF010016904.1, read as the reverse complement.
AGAAAGAGATTAGAGGAACCCTCAGATCCCCCTCCCTTTCATTCATTATTCTTCTCTCTTTTCTATAATAACAAAAATAATGCAAAAAAGTGCTTTACAAATGATGAAATATTACTCCCTCTTCCTTTCCTTCTACTTTTATGTTTCATTCAGATAGTTCCTCCTCCTTCTCCTCCAATGGAGTTTATTATTAAAACAAGATCTTTGAAATATTTTTCGCCGTCTTTTCTAGGGTTAATAAGCAAGAAAAAAATAACAGAACGTAAACCAGTTGAGAAATCAAGAAAAGCGTTTTAAATGGAAGGTTGTTTATGAGAATGAGATTGTAAGGTCATTGTATATGAGATTTACATGTAAAGAGAAGAAGAAATCATGAATGACAAAAAATGTCTATTTGTCCCATAAGGTTCTCCACTTTGCATAACAACAAGGTGGTCATTCCATGTAGGTGTTAGGCAAAAGTAGGGATGGCAGGAAAAAATTACTTGTTTCATTTTGTTGCTTTTTTACCACACCTAATTAGGGATGTCACACGAACGAACGAATTTAGTAAATTTAGACTAGTTAAAACAAATAATATGACATAGAAGCCGAGCATGCATGTTATATTTTCATGATCTAAACGTATAAAATAACATTTAGCATGGTGTACAATTTGGATTAGTAGTACCCTATACCTAATTTTACCATTTTAATTTCGTCATACTCAAATTTGGTTTATTTGAATATTCTTACACTATATTTTACTTTGTTATGATATATCTATTTTTTTCCGCTCTTATTTAGTTTGTTCTTTTATTATTTGCAACAGGTTAGGACAATTTCCATAACGTTTCTCCTGTTATATTTTATAAAATGTTTTTTAACTTTATTTTATGTTGTTGATTTTCTAAAGCTATTTTAGTATTATAGACTTACAAATATGTTTCAACTTATTTAATTATGCTTAGCTATTTTTAATTAGAAAAATAGGAATCATTTGTTTCATTCTTTTTAATTAGTATATAACAAGAAGAAAAATGACAAGAGTCAGTCCCAAGCTAGTTGGAGGGTGAAAAAAAATCAGTACAAGACTTTAGGTGTGAGACTGGAAAGAGACGCCGTTTTCGCTGATATTGAACCTCATGTGATACAACTGCAAGATTCAAAGGCTTTTTGCTATGAGTTCTATTCCGAAATAGCGAGACTCACAACGAAGTGAGCCAGGTCGTAACGGTTAGCGGGCCACTATAGCGAGCTCACCCTAGCAAAATTAGTTGTGACCACTGCAATAAGAGATGCGAAGCAAAATCCCGAGTTACGTTATTTCAAGAGTTATACTCCTATTTTAATGAGGGTTTCCTCCTAAAAATTCCCCTATGGAAATTTTACATACCAGAACATTTATGAAAAGTGAAGAGGAGAAGCTCTCAAAGAAGAGGATCCATAATTCCCTTGCGGATTCTCCGTCAAACACTCTGGCTCGAGGGCAAGTTAGTTGTATAAACGTTATAAACTTAATCGGAGAGAACATGATTAGTCCTTCAGGCATGGTGTTCGGATAGAACCATGTAAAAAGGGTTATGTGTGTAGTAAATTTCTTATAACTATCGAAATATGTTTATGATTTTGGAAAGTTTATTGTGAAAAGAATGAAAAAATTATGTGTTAAGTAACCATAAAAACCAAATTATTATATTAAGGGTGGAATTCAATTGTGGAACTGATAAAGTCTATTTGTATGTGTTTTGTTTTTATATACGCAATGTGGTGATTGTGTTTGAGTTATTCTGATCTGAATTGGGAAGTGGTGTCTAGTAGTCACAGTATGGATATCTTAAGATTAACCATATAGGAGAAACACGAACAATATACTAGAGCTTGATTGGTGGTTAAAGATGAATGAACTAAGAACTGAGTGATAAATTAGAATGTTGACAAATGTCTTGTAACCTTCTAAGGATGCAACGATTTATGAATTAATAATAGTATACATGATTGAGTTTCTACTCTTACATTGATTTGACATTTATTGATGTGATAATGCTTGTAGAGTAGTTATGATGAATTGATGGTGTTTATTTGTAGTTAGAGCTTGATTAGTCTCTTGTATGTGTAGTGATTCGATAAAGTATATTTTGATTGGTCTTAGAAAATAGTCTAGGGTTGAAACTTATTGGCTTGTCAGTGCTTGTGTGAATAAGTTGTTAATTATTAAAGTCTATCTTTAAATGACTTGTAATTATGATATGCACTTGTGCTATTCATTGTGAACTTGTTATTATCATGAGAGATAAATAAAAATGAACATATTGAGATATGCTGAGATGATTGAGAATATATAAACTATTTTCATGATAAGTGGCTCGCATTCTATGTGAACTTACAAACGAGCGGTTATGTGATGGATCAGGTACTGCGCTCATACAGTACATAGAATAGGATTGAGAATATATATACTATTCTAATGATGAGTGGCTTGATTTTTATGTGAGAATAAAAATAAATGATGATGTGATGGATCTGGTACAACACTGGTACAATTAATGGACACTCAGGGTCTCCTACAGGTCATGACAAGCTGGGAAAGATTAAAATACTTTCGTATGTGTGTGTATAAGAGATAGTTGTGAGTTTAGTATATGACATAAACTAAGACTGGTTAGATACTAAGATTATAAAATTGAGAGCAACGTGGTTATAATTTTATTACTGTGTGTGACTACTTTATATATGCAGAGAGCTTGTGATGACTACAATGTGTATTTGTTAGTGACTTATATGTCCAGTGACTATTTGACATTGATTTGTCGATAATTGAAATATATATATGTTATTGTAGACTGCTTTAGTTTTAGATTAACAGTTATTTGTGGTAGTGCTTTGTCGCTAGGTTGATTAGGACTGGGGGTGATGTGTTTGTGGAGGATGATAGGTGTTAAAACTATAACACTACGCGATAACTAAAATGTTGGGTAAAATTAAAATGATGTGTATGTATTGATCCTGATGGTAATAGTTATTAGTAACTGTATTGGTAAATCCTGGGACTTTTATAGGTGAGAAGGAATATTAATGACATTTCTAGAAACTAATCTAAGGATATAGAAAGATAAATTTTAATCCTTCGTGAATTGTTAAGGTAATGGGGGTGAAGTACGATCAGATGGTGTAAGGTTATTGCACATGTATACATACTGATTGCAGTGATTTTATAAGGTATTGTGTGAACTAGTTTTAGTTGATCGATGATGCCTATCAGTATGTGTGGTGTACTGATACTACTCTCTCTACACTCTTTGGTCTTTAGGTATGTTTTTAATTACTTGAAGTTTTAGTTGAAGTAACGAACATTCATCACCAATTTATGTATATGTCTCCCTCAAGCGGAACATGTGTCTTTTCTTCCTTTGTCATGTCTCTGTTTCAGAAACTCTTGTACATCTCTAGACTAGGTCATTGTAAAATGTTGTATTGCATGATTTCGAAGGAAATAAGTATGATTACTAATTTGAATTCATTGGTTTTGATGAATATGTTTCTTCAAAAAAATAATCTTTTAAAAAGGAATGGGGGGTAACGATCTCCTATCAAATTAGAGTCGAGTAGGTGTCTGCACGATCTATTAAATTAAGTTGTGGCAGTTCGTATTAGATCCCTATGTTACCGGTCTCAGAAGTACAAGAACAATGTCAAGTAGAGTCCTGCGAATTGATGTGTAGACATCCACATCAAACCCTTGGAAGGCTATTAGACATCTAGGAAATTTTTCCTTTCTTCGTTCCTATCATGCATTCCTAGTATATAGTTTATCTGAGTTGAGTCCGATTGATATCCTAACAAGTTAGCTGACATCTGGTCGATTTGAATTGGTATGTTAATGAGTTCAATTGTTATATGGGGATCCCAATTGGTATTTGACGATAGAAGTCAGAGAACATACCTAAAATAGTCTCTTATTTTTGGCTTTAGACTCAAAGTCATCTTTTTTTTTACATGGTGCACTAATCATCCATTAAGGGTGTGTTTGTATGAAGAAAAATATTTTCCAATTTTCTCATGTTTGGTTGGGAAAAATGTTTTTCAAATCAGCTCATTTTCCTCAAATTTAAGGAAAATAACTTCCCTTAGAAAATTAAGGAAAACATTTTCCAAAACTTTCCTCAAACTTCAAATTACATTTTTTTTGTTTTAAAAAAAATTTAAAGCTTATTTTTAAAAACTATTTTTTAACTTCATTTTTTTATTTTTTTACCCCACCTTCACCCCGAGCCCCCTCCCGCCAGCCCCCTACATGCCCCTACCACCTCCCGCCCCCTCCAAAAAAAATAATTAAAGTTCGTTTTAAAAAAATATTTTCAATTTAAAATTTTATTTTCACCACACCCCATCCCTACCCTCGACCACCCTCCCACCACCCCCACCCTCCACCTGAAAAAAAGATTTAAAGCTTGTTTTTAAAAAGTACTTTCAATTTAAATTTTTTATTTTTCACCCCACCACACACCTATCGTGAGAGCCATGATAGCTCGTGGAGTGGCTTGTGAGGGGAGTGGGGCATGGGAGTGACGTTTCCAAGCTACTGGTCAAGGAGCACTACTACCACCATGGCCTGTGTGATCCTTGACGGCTCTTAAAGAGCACCATGTGGGGGCTTCGTCAACTGTAAGTTCGAGGACTTTTGTGTCTTTTTCAGATTTCTTTAAAATAATACTATGTCATTTTTCCATGCCTAGGACCCCTATATAAGTGATTTTAACCCCAAAACTTACACATTCAAGTCATTCTCTTAATTTCACCAAAAGAAGATGACTAATTCCTCTCCAATATATTTCTCTCTCTAGATGTTTGAAGAAGAAGATTCAAGATAGGGTTCAAGGTCAAGCCATCACTCTTTAATTGATTTTGGGCTTTGATAGCAAGGTATAATAGCTTTTCATCCATGGAACCCTTGCATCCCTGGAACCCTTGCATCCGTGGAGCACCTAAGTTCTCCAAATTAAAAAGTAGAAATTTCCCAATTTGATGTTAGCGTTTTCTTTTAAGTTATGGATGTTGATTCAATTGATTGAATTATGATTTGTTATGCATGAATTGAGAGGATTCCATGATTTTATGATGAAATTTCATGTACCCACGCTTAACCAATGTTTCTAAGAAGAAATTGATTTAAAATGGGTTTTACTCTAATGAAGGAGAAATTACAGATTTATGTGTATTCTTATAGGATAAATAAGATGTCATATGAATTTCTTTGAGATTGAAGCATATGTGATGATTTATGATATGAATTGCTTTGATATTGAAGCATATGTGATGATTTATGATATGAATTGCTTTGATATTGAAGCATATATGATTATTTATGATATGAATTGCTTTGAGATTAAAGCATATATGATGATTTCCCACATAATTTCTTGTGTATGAATGTGATCTCACATTAAATGATTCTAGGTTGAAAGGACTCCTCACCTAAAGTGAATTTAAGTTAAGGAACTATGAAAATGATGAGGGCTAGAGACGAATACCCATGACCCCTAAATGAGAAGGATAAGAGGCGATTACCCATATTCCTTAGAGTAGAACTAGAGGTGATTACCCATGATCCTAAGCAAGAGGACTAGAGGCATATACCCATGATCTAAGGAAAGATGCGATTCCCCATGTCCTTAAAAGATAAGCTATGATATGTTATGATAGGTAATGAGCTTGGATTGTTTCTTGAGTTTGCCTTCCATGCTGAGCAAGACTAGAGGCAGTTAGCCATGTCTTGACTAATTAGATGGTTTTTGAGACAAGTGTTTAGACTTCCAATTTACTTTTAAATTTTTTGGTTATGTTGAAATAATGTTTTAAATCTTACCGATTTCTATTATCTTGACGATGAAAGCTAAGTGGCTTGTATGAGGCCTCTCGGGGTCTTGTACTCCATGTTACATCTAGGGGTACCCCTGGGTCGTGACACCGAGCTAGTAAGCTCACATGAGCGCCAACCAGACCAAAAGCATGCAAGAAAGGTGGTTGATGCGCCGACTAGTCAAGTAAAAATTGAACACATCTCAAATGCCTCTAATATCTCAAGTAGAAAAAGGAGCACATGCATTGCCATATTTATCATTCATGACGAGATACAACTTTACTGGATTTTTATTCTAATCTGGTTTTGACTGGAGTCATACCAGCTGGAGTAGTTGACTTACTAAATCCATGAGACTAAACAAACAATGCAATGTATTCCATCACCACTATTCACAAGGCACTCAAAATCAAATAATTATATAGATAATGAAAATACGCTACCAAAGAAGAGAGTACTAACATGTGATCCAATTGGTCCTCACATACGGCCTTGGGTCCCAACAATATAATCATAAGCTCAATAAGGATACAACATGCCCACCTCTAATAAAAAAGCAATGTGATCAAAAAGAGATTTCAAATTAATAAAGGGGGAGAAACTCAAGGGACGATGCCCTCCCCCAATCATAACGCTCCAGTCCCAGACTGAGCACAATTAGGACCCACCTACGGCTACGACGAGCCAGAATGGTAACAAGCATCAACGCAAGGAGAACGACAAAAAACAACCCCTATAGGGAGCAAATAATAAATACGAGGTGATAAAACATAACATAAAGCATCTAATGTCGAGCCTAGTCTAAGGACACCAAGAATCAATCCTTACAAGAATAAGCAAGATCATCTACACCATAAGAGAAGCCACAACCTAAACTAATGATCCCAACACCAACAATAAGCCTATGTCTTCTACGTAATCAATGAAGGATGAAATAACAAGAGGAAGGCTAAACGGGCAAATACTATTAAAAATTACATAAAATCTGTATTAGGCAATATCTAAAAAGCCAAATCAAGAAAGTAGACCGAAGCCCATCTCAAAGCCGAACACGATCGCTCCGAATCCACCACAAATGAGCTATTTACTTTTGAAATGCCTCTAAACACGGCCACTCTATTAAATTACTGATCACAACGTCATTACATATGTTTTATCATTTAAATCTCAACAATAAGAAATGGACCCAAAATTGAGTCAAAATGGGAATATGGGACCCGCACCAGAAATCCTGAAATTCACTTCTTCTAACGGTCCTAAACTACGCTTCAAACTTTTGTTCCAAATTTGAACAAAATCCAAGGCTCGAAAACAGCCACAAAAATAACATGCATAATTAACAAGAAAACCAAGCAAAGGCAGCAGCTTCAAGCTAAGATTCACCTCAATCAAAGGTTCCTCATGAGCTTTTAATCACAAATCCAAGTATGCACGCTCCCAATGATCACACAGGACTTTGAATCACTCAAATTGGATTTCGGATCAGGGAGAAATCATCCTTTGAAAATAAGAAATGAAGCTGCGAATTCGCTAAATAAATAGACGAGATCTGGTCACTACATTTCTATTACTAGTTGCTAAAAGTCTGATTTGTTAACACTAAAAGCCTGCACCAGATATCAGCACTTCAGCTAGTTTGCTCTAACTCTGAATTCTTTGATGAGGTGTTCGAGATTCTTGTAGAACCCTGTGTGCGCAAACGACATATCTTACCACATCGAATTCGACATTTCGTACTCAGCAAAACAATAAAAATTTCCATTCGAGGTCATTTCAATGAAAAGTGGGCCACACACCCAAGTTTCATTTGAAGGTAAAAACCACAAGAAGGCTCAAAATGAGAATCGAAACCTACGAAATCGCAAAAGAGGTCACTCTTGACCAAACTCAACATTCTGACGCTAACCGCATTGACAAAATTCTAATCCGACCACATTTACCATAAATGTTGACAAAAGTCAACTCTTGGCTTAAGCTTCAAAGTTATAATGCCTAACGACACAACTCACACTAGAAGTCTCGGAACCTGAACCAACCATGCTGCTAGCCTAAAATTTCCCTTCCAAATATGAGAAATCGTCAAAATTGCATTTTGAGGTTGTCTTCCTGATTTTTGACTGAAGTCAACCGTTAAAGTTTCAAAGGCTCCAAAATATGGAAACTTTCACAAAATGTAAACTCATGACCCAGTGCCTGAACTGTTAGTCCCATGTCGCTACAGGAAAACTCTAAACATTGAAACGATGAGATAACGAATAAAATGATTTGGAGGGTCATTACAACATTCATTACTAAAAGGACTTTCGTACAGGAAAGTAGAAGGATAGAAATAACCTAAAGTCACAAAAAGATGAGGTCATTGAGCCCGGATGCTCCGTCTGACCCACAGATACCCTCTCGAATCGAACAATGCCATCCCAAAACTCAAGCTAAGAGGAAAATCCCCAAATTCACTTCAAAACTAAAAAAACTGCTACAAATCTATTTTGGTCTTCAATTCTCACCCAACTGAATTGAACATTCCTGAAAACACCTGATTCACATAAAAATACAAACACCACAACAAATCAACAGAATGGAGCCAAAAAAGGACCTTGACAGATGCAACCCAACTCCCCAAATCGAAAACTCATCTTATGCTCCACATTATTTTCTAACCACCTAAAGCGTTGTAGCGGTCCTGAGCTATCTTGAACATCTCCAGAACCAATTGAAACTTTCCTACAAGCCCACATAACATCAACCACAAAAGAACACTAGGATTCTCCTGAACATCGAGGAATGACAGCTGCTAAGAAAAGGAACTCAGTCCAGGGTTAAACCCTCAAATCCATTTCTATTCCTCAAAACCAAAAACCCATCTGAAACACAATCTTATAAATCTAACCACACTAATCCGAAGGACGACCATCCTCCGAACGACAAGGTAGCACTGTGCCTTGGTCAAGCGACCTACTCCAACCAAAGAAACATCTCAAACACCGACACCACAAGCCCACAAACTTCTCTTACCACTACTAATCTAAGCCAAACATCCAATCCTAAGGTAAACCAAGCCCGAAGGCGGCGTATCAACATAGTCAACTAGCCAGTAGTGGTCTAAGGATATCAACCCCACACAAAACACACAAGCTACCAAGCATGAAAAAAGCAAATCACACATCCTAAACTAGAGAAAACTCATAAATCCCATGAATTACCATAAACTCATCATGAAGATGAATCTTCTTAGCAAGTTTTCCTTTCCCAATAGGGATAATGCATGATATAACCGATGAACACCACCATTCTGACTGTATATCATACACCACCCTCGAGGGCTATCAACACAACAACAAATAACAAATACAACAGCTAGTCGAGGTACAACAAGGGATCACACCTCCAACTTCCAACTGGCCATAACAAAACCCCAAGACCACAAGAAGTGGACAAATCCAAAATGAGCAAAACGAGCGAAAACACAACTCCACATTCGAGAAAAAACTAAGGAAAAGGGAGAAAGCAACCAAAACTGACTACAAGGAAAACTACCCAATAGACTACTCCAAAAAAATAGCAATCTCCCAACTACTACTCAAATGGAATGACACAGAAGTAAACCAACCTCCTGGGTCAACTAGGCCCTATAACACACAAAACTTAAATCGATCAAAGCTAGTCTATAAACCTATAAAACAAGGATCGACATCACAACATAAAAATAGAACAAGGGTGGCAAAAAGGGAAACTAGCAATCCTAAGGCCTTAACTACAACAGGACTATCAATGTAAAGGCACGGTGGCTACCCATTCACTTCTCCAAATAAAAGCAACACAATATAGTCGATCCATTAGTAAAATAAATAAACTACACGAGAAAAAGACATACACAACAGAATCTTCAAATAAAACTGCCACAACAAGCCAGCGATAGATAATAAGCTATATAAACTCTAATGTGCATGAAAACCCCAAATTACACAAAAAAGGAACAAACATGAAAAACCATAAAATTGCATCCAAAGAAGGGATACTTGAAGCCTCGACCTCTTTAGATCCATATATTGGACTATATCTGACCTTAACATGAACACCTGATGTAGTAATGGCAACACCCAAGGTACCACCTCTAACCGAAGGAGCCGATTTCTCATAAAACTAATCTAGCTGAATACCTTTCATCATGGTCAATTGTTAGGGACAATTTGTAGGATGATGAAAAAACTCCCTAAAGGTATAACCTTGTCCGACCACCCAAGCCTGGGAGTAACACATGTTTGATAAGCCTGAAAAAGACACTCCCGATTAGGGAACTCTCTAGAGTAGTGGCCTAAAATTCAACAATCATAGAATCCTCTATAGCGTGAAGCCTAGTGCGAAGAATATGGTGATCTTCCCTGTCCACCTCAGCAAAACTCATAACCACCACTAGAAAACTGCACTAGGCCTTGTGAAAATGTAACACCTCAGATTCGAGAAAGGGAGAATTACTCATTTTGAGAAGTTGCAGGTGTTAACTCACGTTGGTCACCCACAGCCCGTGCAAGGGACCACAGACCATAGGTGTGGTTCGTGGATGGCCTTCCTGAAAGTGGTCTGAGGGCCCAAAACCACGACCTGACTAATGGACCGTTGGTCAGATAACGGTCCGTGGTTCAGGTCCGTGGTCCAAGTCCCCAAGTTCCAAATTTCTGACCACCAAATATGGCTGTGTAGGATGGTCCGTCATCCTAACCATGTTCGACGTTAGTGGCCATTGCTGGGCAGCTAACAATTAAGTTTCAGGGGTAGTTTGGTGTTTGCCCAATTAATTAACTTCTATACTATGTCATTTTACCCTTCACTAAGACACCTATATAAGTGTTTTTAACCCCTAAATGCAGCACATTCAAGTCATTCTTCCAAAATTACAAAAGAAGATCCCAATTTGGGTATGATCATTGGACAAGAGACGGCCATGAGGGCCACACAACGCCAGACCTCCACCCACCCAGGCTATGCTACTACGGATGGGGCACCTAACCCATTCTGCTGATGTACGTGCCTCCAAGCTAGAAGCTACAATACCTGGGATGATTGGGAGAACTCTCATAGTGTAACATTCCAAAATATAGTAGGTTGAACTAGAGCCTAAACATAAGTATTAAAAATCATAAAATGACTCCCCATATATTAGAAGATCATTTAGGGTTTAAATGAAGTTTATTTGAGTCAAGGCTAAGGAGAAAATGGCAAGGCAAAGGGGCCAAGCCAAAGCCGAAGAGCCTATCTTTGAATGGAAGGAAGAAATTCTATGCCTGAAGGTAAGTTTGTTTCTTATATAAAAACTAGAAGGATGATTTCTAAGAATTTCCTTTATCACCTAGTTAGGGTGAGAAAAATAGATCTTTAAGTGTTGACCAACTCTAAGAAGCTAGTTGCTTTTCTAAGGTTGACCTTAGGTCGGGTTACCACAATTTTTTTTTTAGGATGGATGATAGAACCCGATATAGTCATTACATGTTTTGGGTATGTTGAATGATTTGATGAGTAAAGCGTATAGATAATACCTAGATATGGTAATTAGTAGAATCCTATAAAAGGGTGGTAATGGTATAGTTCACTATGGTGTAGATTCATCTTGTGTGATGGATGTGAAACATTAGTGATGTTTATATCCCACCTTAGAATTGAAAGAAAGCATTGCTTAGAAAGTCCGTTTAGACTTACTCCCAAGGGGGAGATGATGTTCTTAGTTAGCAAGGTCGTTGCATGCCCTAATGCTTATGATTTGAGTTTACTTGAATTTCTCACCTTAGAAGGGTTTAAAGAGTTTGGGAAGTTTAGTCCCCGTCTTGTAGGCTCATAAGAGATTTTTGAGGAGGTTAGTTGAAGGTGCTATTTGGGAGGCCAAGGCCAATGAGATGTCCCTATTCCTCCTTTAGTTTCAGATGCTAAGTTCCTCTTAATTGTATTATGTTTCGAACTAATATGTGTTTTAGATTTTGCCGTGATTTCCTTATGTTATTCGTGTTAGTGAAAACTTTTATTTTGAAAGAACATGAGCTTATGTGAATTGTTTTCTCCATGTTGTAGTCCATTGATTAGAGTTGCCTATAGAACTTCATGGGATGAATAGATGAGCATGCCTTAGTTCGAAGTTGAGAGATTCCTCTTTAAATGAATGCTTTTTTTAGAGTAAATTGCATATGAGCACCATGAGATTCTGTTGAGCATGATTTAGCCCAGAGATGGTAGTTCCTCCTTGAACATGAATAGATGTTTTATTTCATGCATTTTGGGTTGTAGATGGAGTTCCTACTTCCTTTTGTTGCATTGAGTATGTTTAGCTAGGAGATGAAGTTCCTCCTTTGATTTTTTTTTTATATGAGTAACATGCATGGTGGGTTGCTAGTTTAGAGTCATGACCTTAAGAAGTGCCTAGAACGTCATTCGAGGACAAATGGTCCCAAAAGGGAGGTATTTTAAAACCGTGTAGCCTTGAGTAGGGAGTTTAACATGAGTTGGGAGTTCCAAGTGCCACCCACGAGGCCACCCACTCCCCATAGATAGACCCATGCCCCGTAGGTGTGCAGCGTGGGTGAGACCTCCTTGAAATCTGGCTAACGCAGTGTCCACGGGAAGGACCCACGCCTCGTGGATGGGTCCACACCTCATGGATGGAGTCATAGCTCACAAAATCTAATTGCCAACTCCCACAACTCCACCCACACTTGACCAACACAGACCATGGGCCACCCACCACCTGTCAGTGTTTTCTCGTGGGTTGGGGTAGTGAAGGCAGTCTTGGGGTTAAGTTAAGGGGTGCTTTGGAGTTTTCTGGTTTTAATTGGGATTAAGTGGTGTCATTGAAACCTTATCTAGACCACCTATATAAAGAATTTAGACCCCAAATTCATTGATCCTAGTCATTATTTCAACTAACCAAAAAGAACCCAATTCTCTTCAAACTATCCTCTCTCTAGAGAGAAGAAGAAGAAGAAAAAGGGTCAAGCTAGGAAAAATTCCTCCAATCTTCCAAGCTTTGTGAGGGATTTATATCAAAGGTATGATAACTTATTTATCCACGGATTCTTTAATGAGTCCTGGATTTGGAGTCATATAGGGCTTTGTTTATATAGATTTAGTATCCTGAAATGCTTAATTTGTGCCATAAATTGATGTTAAATCCTTGATTTTCAGGTATATGGATTGACGAGGAACAAAGCAAGGATATGTACATGCAAAAAGCAACAAAACAAGCTGAAGAAATAAAGAAAGACGAGCTTAAGGATCACTAAGAGCACATGGCGTGTCGTTGA
>JAJOOF010016903.1:0-13135 GCA_029582545.1 Solanum lignicaule | reverse complement strand
TAGTCCCTATTTCCCGTTAATTAATGTTGAATGTACTTCCGCGACCGATGAAGTGTGATGACAAGTTTGAGAGGCTTGTTTGGGGTTCCTTCGGGTTCCTCATTCGCCATGTCACGTCTAGGCCCTAGGCTTGGGTCGTGACAGGGGATCAAAGGTTCGACCTAGGGTTGATTTGATTGATTATAATCTGGGTAATTAAGTCTTGTTGATTGATCCTCGCTTTATTATGATTGCTTGTAGACCAAGAACGAGCGGAAAGAATCCGAAAGGGGAAGAATCCAATTTCTTAGGGGATTCAAGCTTTGTTCGAGGTAGGTGATGTTGTTGATTGAATAACATTATCAAATACACTTAATCCATTTCTAAGAGTCAACGATTGTTAGTCAGTATAATAACCCAATTAAATGAGTTGGGGGTCGAATCCCATCGGGAGTTGTACATGTTTAAGCTTTAAGAGTAAAGTATGAATATGCTCAAGTCAATCATAGGAATACACATTATCGAAGGAAAACATAACCTAAATTAGGGGTGACACGAATGTCAAATAAGGGGGTTTTGGTTTTAACTATCAGCTACAACAACAACAAATAACACAAATTTAACAATAATGAGATGGGTTCTTGGGATGTGATTGGATTATAGGCGAAGGTAGACAAATGGGTTATTGGAACTGTTAGTAAATAGTTGTAAATCAGTGACTAAGCTAGACATTAGTGAGGATAAACTTTCTCTCGAATAATTTACCCTGAATCAAGTTGGTTTCTCTCGAACACTAACAAGCAAGCAAATAAGAACAACCTTCGCTTTAGTCCATTCACTCTCTCGAGTTGCATGTGTGGAAAAGGGTTTAGGATCACTCTCTTGAGTTGAACCCATGATAACCCAATACCCACAGACCATTAATTCAGTAATCTTGGTTTTAAAACCTCTCTCTCGAGCAAGACAAAAACACAAAGGTAGAAATGCATTTGCAACTACAAACCTTTAAATTAAACCACAATTACTGAATGAAATCACTTCGGAAGAGCATTTAAACTAACAATTAGCAATACCCACAAGCTAAATCAACCCATAATCACATAATCGCACCCCAAGAATTGGGGTTTTAGCTAGACATCATAAAAAGATAGAATTTTTTACCAAATTGTGTTTCCATCAACTGGGTAAGATTAATTTCGTCTTTACAAAGGTCTAAGTTGAAGAATCTCAAAGACCCACTTCAAATTTCTCAAAAATGGAAAACTTCAATTCTTTAATGCTAAGGAGAAGTTGTCTCAAACACTCAGAGTTCAAAATTCAAAAATTACTCTACTGAATGTTGAGAATAAAATTTGATGCTAAACATAATGTTTGAAAATGTATTTATAGTCACCAAAAATATGCTGCGAAGGACCATTCGGCGCAGTAAGTCAGGCTAGCCGAATAGGCCGACGATCCGCCCTTTGGTCAGTTTCATCGCCTTTTTGTTTTGGCCTTCGACATCCTTAAGTTCTGTAACTTTAGGCGATCCAACACCGCATCGCGAAACCATTCGGCGATCCGTCGACTGCTCCTCTCTCTCGCCAATTTGATTTTCGCCTTCTGGGCTTGGCACACTAGAACTTTAGGCGTTAGGCGAGTCACCAAAGGGACTCGGCGATAAGCAGGCCTTCATTTCTTCGTTCTTTCAGCTTACTTTGTTACTTTTTGCAAATTCGTGTCCATGATTTGTTCCTTAATCAAAATGCATGGAAATCAAGGGCTTTACATCAGTTATTGGCACAAAACAAGCATTTGAGGACACAAAATCTGCAAATAATGCCCTAAATGAGTCCAAATCGTGGACTCATCAACAACCCCAACCTAAACTTTTGGTTGTCCTTAAGTAAAACTCAAGTTCAGCAGTTCAATAAGGATGCCTCAAATAGTGCTACACAAGACTCAATCATGAATTCACACAACAAGAATCAACTTACTCATGCAAAGATCAATTCTCCACTCAAAGATTCAAGTTGTGACTCACCATTATCAAAGATTCTCAAGTTCACAGTACTTCCTTCGAATGTAGGTTCAAGCTCAACAAAGGTACTCAAATACCCTAACACAAAGATGATTCCTTATTCACACACTAAGATTCAACAATTCATAGCTTCAGAATCACAATCAACACTCACACTCACAAAGATGAACACAATGCATGATTTTACCCATAGGTTTTCCCTTATTTTCCAATCAACACTTGTTTCAGCTCACTCAAGATCAAAAAGGTCTTTTCAGGGCTTGTAACGGGGATGAGTGTAAAGGTATGGTCTTTTAGGCTCAATGGTTGCTATCCTCATGAAATGTGGTGTGAACAACACTTCCTTTCCTTCTCCTCTTATTTCTCTCATTTATGCTCATAAGTCACCCCATTATTCCTTTTTCATGAAACTTTGGACACCCCATTTCTTTTTGCAACTTTATTTCAAAACTTTTTCATTCTTTTTCTTTTTCATTCTTCTTTTCTTTTTCTATTTTTTTTTGGAGGGGTTCCATATTTTTCACAACCATGGATCAAGGGGAACTTCTTTGCATTTCCTGGTTTACCTTTTCTTTTCACCACACCCCCAACTTAGGTGTTTTGCCTAAGTTGGCTATTCAAACCAACTACATCTCATGAGGATTAAGGGTGAAGGGATAAAGAAAGGTCACAATTTGCATCAACTTTCTTCCAAGAAAAGGGTTAAGGCTTAAAGGGTGCTCAAATAAAGATCACACACTCGCAAGGTAGGCCACAAAAGAGGTATAATGTGAAATTGTTTCACTCTTTAAAAATTTGTTGCCTAAGATCATTTCAAGAGCTCACATCACTTGGTCAATCGGAAAAACGGGGCAAATTTTGGGTGTCATCACACATGATTCACGGTAAGCTCATCACACAAGGCATTGACACCAAAGTAAAACAAGACTCCACACTTTCGCTAGTGTGCAATGTTCATTACCAGAGACTCAATTTGATAACCGGCTAGTCACAACGAGATGCAAAAAGTTCACATATTTCCTATGCAACTTCATTTGGCCTCATCGTAGCCGCACATTCATTTTTGTTTGATTATGAGTACTATTCAAGTCATCGGTATTGATCAAGACCGATACTCAAATTTGCAAGAGAACAGCCACATTCAGACACAATGAAGAGGTGGCACTAAATTTTTCGGATAGGTCCAAATATCATTTACAATAAAAACAAGGAGCCAGAAGCTCAAATATCCACAAAAGTAGTATCAAAACACAATATATAGATCAAAAACATCATCAATCACAAGAGAAGGGTATGGAAATACCTCACCCCACCACAAACAAAAGCAATGTTTCCTCAAATGCAAGAAAAATATCAAAAAAGTCAATAAAATAAGACAGAGAGGGAGGTAAAGAAAAAACTTGTCTACGCAGTCGCTCCATCTGTCGGGGCATCAGTGCCCAGTGTAGTACTCTGAACTTGGGTCTCAGTACTAGGAGTCACATCAACAGTACCGGATCCACTAGGAGCTGCCAAAGGTGTGTCTGCCAAAGATGTCTGCACAGCTGCATCGACCATGGCCTCCTCTGTCTCCGTAAAGCTCTCGTAAGAAGCCTCCTTAACAACCTCAAGCATCTCCACATCCGTATCAGCCTCAGATTCGATGTCAACTTCCTCTTATGCTCAGATATCATCTTTGGTGGTAGCCGGAGGCATATCAGGGTCAACTGGCACATCTGGGATCTTTACCATCCCGAAAATCATAGATATGTCAACGGACTTCAAATGGTCCACATCTCTCCTCAGGGTAGCAATAGCGGCCTTTAGAGCCGTCACCTTCTCGGTGGCCCCTTGTCCACGCTCATACACCACTATCCTAGCCGCAAGGGCATCAATGATAGAACTCAAAGGTGTCACAACATAAGCGAGGGTTGCCTAAATCATGCCTGGAATGGAGGCCTCAAGTCTGGCGGCACGATAATCAGTAGAATGGGCTAGCTGCCCCATCCATATCAATGCAGCCTTGGTGAGTGGAGGTCGACCAGTAGTAGCAGTACCAGGTATACGGGGCAAAGAAGTAGTGGAGGAACTGGGAGTAATAAAAGGTGCAGCACTAGATGTACCTGAAGGCCCATGGGCAAGACTAGGCAAAGGTTCCTCCACAGGTAAAGTATCAATATCCACACCCGGGAAAGAGTCCACCGGGGCTGCCTTCCTCTTCTCCACCTCATCTTTCAGGTACTACGCCTCTATCCTGCAGATGTCAGTAGAAGATGTGGGAATCACTTCCACATACTTCTTCTCATATCTAGGTACTCGAGCTCGTCTGCACAGCTCGGTAATCAATACCGAGAATGGAAGGGAAGCATGTCTCTGCTTAGTCCTCATCAGCATCTCCTGGGTAACGAGCATCCCCAAGTACATCCTCGTCCCATCAATGATGCAGACAAGACATGCTGCTTAGGCGTGTCGGAGAATTAACTCATTCTGGGATGGCATAAGAGTACTACTGATAAAGCCAAACCAAAACCTAATGTTGAGGTCCTTCTTCTCAATGAATGCTCCAACCTCAAGCCACCTGGGAGTACCATCTGAAATCAAAGGAGCCAACCACTTTTTCATGTCCTTCAACATTTTTGTCCTGATCATGTGCTGACATTCATCTTCAATATCATTCCAGCACTCCAGAACTGCATTGATAGCATCGCTATCAGACTTCACCTTTTTACCTCTGATAACCACAAAGTCAACCAGCTTGAATTGTGCTGCCGGTTTCTTCCCTTGTGGTATCAAGGCACTGTAAGCACTGTATAATTCTCTGACCCAACTTAGTATATACGGGCCATGGGGCTTGGTGAAGAGCTGGAATTTATGGGACTTCAGATAAGTTATGATATCTGGGTACCTATGAATGACACAATCAGTCGACAACCACTTCTCCTCTATGATGGTCCTCAACCCCTCAGTTTTTAGTCTGTTCATAGACCGGGGAGGAGGACCCTGTACCGGTGGTGCTAGGGCCATGAACTGTGCTGGAGTAGGAGGAGTACCGGGGCCCTGGGGAGTCCTGATCCTAGACGGATCACTCATCCTCTTGGATCGCAGCTCCACTCTCTAGGCTGGTAGTAGCTCATCTTTAGGCTCAGAAAATGCAGTTTGATGCTCCTGGTGCTCACCCTGACTCTCAGAAGTGGTGAGGTGAGTGGCATAGATGTCTTCACTGTTGGAGCTAGCCACCGTTGACGCAGGTACAGGTGCCTTGCCCTTTCCCTTCTCACCTGATATGGGAAGCTTAGTAACCTTTGCCTTGGATGCAGCTACATCCTCGTTGATCTTTATTCCCTTGCCCGCTTACGAGGCGGCATGTCTCTTGCAGCCACTTTTGGGCTAGCCATGTCTGCAAAAACATCGAAACAAATTAGGAACAGTTCAAGAAAATGCACAGAAAAATGATTGCAGACAGACTCGCCGAATCGCTTCGGCGAGCCAGATCAGGCTTGCCGAAAGGACTCGCTCCAAATTCTTCAGAAAATTTGGCATGTCAGTGATGCGAAAAGCCTTTCGAAAAATCACCGATAGCATTCAGCGAGCCAGGACTAGCCCGCCGATAGTTACAGTGCATTTTATGGGTTAGGGGCGCAGAAAGGGCGATCAAGAAGGACGTTCGGCGAGTCACCAAGTGCACTGGGTGAACTCAGGCTTCTCGCCGAAAGTTACAAAGCCTTAACTCCAAATTTAGCATGAAATTAAAGGCGATATGGGGGATTCGGCGAACCGCTAAGTGGTTCGTCGAGCTCGACCCAGCTTGCCAAACGACCCAACGTGCCTTCTTTCAACCCCAACTTCGAAAGTCAACCCCGCAGCCCCCGGAAACTAAATCAAACCATTCACTATTACAATTAAACTAAGACCCATTACACCCATGCCCCCGGGATACTCAGACTTCTCCCGGTTTGGCCAAATTTGGCCATTTGATGACTTTTTCCCTTAGGAATGACATCAAACGCTCCATCATTGAGCAAACTACGTCATTTAGCATAAATGTGGGTTACTTAGACTTCACCTGACGAGACCCAACATCAACAAAGCAACATCTAACAATTTTGACCAATTTTAAGGCATGCAACATTCGGGAAATCAACGATATCGATAACTTAGGCAATATATTCTAATTAAAATAGGCAATCAAGCATACAATTATGAATTAAAGAGGCCCAACACACTTCACTAAGATAAAATCACTTGTGAATGAGTAAAAATCGCTAAATAAAGATTTGGGGTCCGGAAAACCAACCTTTGAAGCCGAATAATCAAGTTGAAAAGGTAGGCGGCAAAGAAATTCAACTCCAAACGCAAACTTGACAACTAAAATATGGTAAAAATACAAAAATAACGGAAAATCTATTTTGGGTGTGGGTTTAGCAAGTTGAAAAGTGAGGGAGTGTGAATGATTTTGAACTTTTGAACTTTTGGCCTTTAAAAACCATCATGTTCTCGCACAGTCGGCGGCATAAGTTTTGCTCGCCGACCCACTCAGTGACACGCCAAGTGGGCACTTACCTCGCCGAATTTTACAAGACCTCCAATTAATGTGGGGGTCCAAACGGCGAACAAAATCGAGATCACCGACTAGTTTGGCGATTCGCCAATATGCTCTTGGGCTTGCCGAGTTTTACAGACTCCAATTTCAAAATGTCTTGACTCTAACGGCGGTCAAAGTTGGGCTCGCCGACCTCTTCGGTCAGTCTTCGACTGGACTTTTTGCTCGCCAATCTACACTGTTCAAACACATTCCAGACTTTAACCTGCACAATCAACACAAAATTATTTCACTAACCAAAACACTACACCATTTTAGGCCTACGGCCACCCCAGTAAAGTGTAGCCTAAACTAGCAAGGAGTGTGGCCTTTGATAAAAGGCTACACTTTTGGACTTTAAGCAACATTTTTCTAGGGGTGCCCGAAAGTAGCGTTACCTTAGAGTTTAGGCAACACTTTTCAAGTGTTGCCTTATCAGCTACGCTTAAAAGCGTAGCCTAAAAGGCAAAATGGCAACGCTTTTATGTACTTCAAATAGCAACATTTCTATATCATACAACTACACTTTTAAGCGTGGCCTTAGCTTTCTTATTGCCCACGATCTGTAAGTGTTGCCTTTTCTATCTAATGTATGACAACACTTTGAAGTGTAGTCCATGCCCAGGTGCATACCACAATTTACAGTCCTATGGCTACACTTTTAAGTGTGGTCATATCATTTTGGCTATAAAATATTTATAT
The DNA here is from genome assembly GCA_029582545.1 of Solanum lignicaule. Taxonomy (NCBI): domain Eukaryota; kingdom Viridiplantae; phylum Streptophyta; class Magnoliopsida; order Solanales; family Solanaceae; genus Solanum; species Solanum lignicaule. Next base: position 5,876 of record JAJOOF010016903.1, on the reverse strand, counting down.
GCCACAATTTCTAATTAAAAAACACAAATATTGTTTTGCAATAAATAATCTCAAGCATTAAATTGGCTCATAAGTAATTCAAATATATAGATTTGCAATAAACTTCAAAAGATAGTACGTCTTGTGTACTTACACATACTTATAAAGCAATATTCTAAATGTGTACACAATTGTTCAAAAAGTACTCTCACAATAGTTCAATATATTCTAGCAAAGAATATATTTCACAAAATCAAACATAATGTATTCAAACTTTTACAATAGTTCAAAAACTCTTCATCATCCAAATACGACAAATCAGATTGCAACAATCATAGAAGAGGCAAAGAGTTCCAGATTCCACATTGCACAACGGTTCCAGAATGCACACTGCAAATCTTTTGAGTTCAAAATTGCAGATTTCAATTCTAGATTGCCGATTTCAATTCCAGTTTGAAGATTTATTCAGCTCTAGGTTGCAGATTACAGTTCCAGTTTGTAGATTTATTGAGTTCTAGATCGCATATTACAGTTTAGATATACGGGAAAGTAGCCAAAAACAAAAAAGTATGTGAAATACAGAAGCTGAAGTTATTCACATGCATCAAGTTTTCAATGAGTTTATAAGAAGCTTGAGACCCCATCTGTTATTGGAATTTGAAGTGTAGCTAGCTAGTTATCTACAAGTAGTGATCATCTTATCAATATTCTTCAAATATGCTAAATTTTGGAAGTAGCTCCAAGCCTTCCACTATAACAGCTTGCCTGAATAAAACAATGGCAACAAGCTTATAACAACATCCTAGTGTGAACAAAATAGACTACTAGATCAAGAAAGCGCCAAACAAAATTTTCATGTAGTTGATCCATCTTTACAGCTCCCAAAAGCTCACGTGCAAAGCAGCTGACAGCATATACATGCTATCAAGTAGAAATTTTTGTTATGTCCTTTAATTATTTACCTTAGAATTCTATGAGTTATTTATCTTGTTCTCTTCATAAGAATGTTGTTCTATCAACATATTGACATAATTAAAACAGAGAAAAGTACTAGAAAGGTTCCAGATTTCATATTTCAGTTCCAAATTCCAGATTTCCAGTGTGCAACATTAACAGAAAATTGTCTATCAAACTGCACCTCCGGATCTTGTCCCGATCATTCTTTCGACTCAAATTCACTAGCAGCCCATGGTTTCTAATCAAGTATTAAAATTAAGATTTTCCCAAGCTAAGATTGTAAGTAACGCTACCAAAAGCTAAAATTTTATTTCAATAAAAGAAATTATATGAAAATTATTACTATATAATTTTTTTTAGAAAAAAAACTGGTGCATACAACATGAAAACAAAGCAGATGATACATATGTTGATGTAATACACATCCATAAACACAGGTAGAAGTTGAGAAGGAAAGAGTTATAATTAGACTAGATACAAAATTAAAATTGATATTTTTTCTATAAAAAAATGTCATCCCCTATTAGAAACCTGTCCAGTGATTGTGACCAAGAATTGAAAAAATTTTGACATTTCCTCACACTCTCGCTTGCAATAGAAGAAGAAGGAGGACGAGGACGAGGACAAGGAGAAGGAGAAGACATACCTAAAACAAGACAGCGGAGTCACACTCTCCGCATATTATAAAAATTACATGTCTGAATGAAACTCACCACTAATCCTCTGTTTCTATACAAAGTGTTAAGAAGGCAAGCATAATATAATTTTAAGTGCGCATGATGTTTAGTCCAGCTCAAAAACTTGATCAACTCATAGATTTATTAGTTTAAAAGGGCCGCAGAAAATTTTAAATTTTCTAAAAAAATCAAATCAATCAAGAAAAGGGATTCAAAACTCCTCAAGAAATTAGTTTAGTTATAACTAGTAAAACATGCCAAATAGATGTACCAACAAACAAGTACTACAACTAAATTCAAAGCACATATTTCATGAACTTTAATTACAATACTCATCCAAATATAACAATAGTTCAATACCAACCGAGAACAAAGAACAAAAGTTAGAAAAGTACATGAATATAAGCTCCAAAAAAGGTACAGAAAGAAAACATGTGATATAGCAATTATATTTTTTTCGCAAATTTCATACGACTCAAATTAAAGAAAAACATATGAACATTGAAACAATGTCTGAACACATACGGTCTGATGATTGGCACTACCAAAATAACATCTGGGATAAAATAGAGGGAAAAAACCAAGGACACAGTTAACAAAGGGGAACGTAATAACTAAGTAGACGATTGGGAATGTGTTTTTCATTACCTTGGAAGTCACAAATGCTTCTTCGAATGTGTCCTTGTTAATCTTGGTTGTACTAGAAATGACACCCAAAATAAATAATGTAAAACGTTTCATGTCCCCCAAAGTTTTAAAATTTTGTGTAATGATATCCATATACTGTTGAGCTATGTGCAAAACAATTAAAATAAAATAAGGCATCGGATAGGTGTAGGTAAAGTTTCTGAGATTGGAATGTCAATGATTTTGTAATATCCATATGTCCTTTTAACACATCTAAAATGTACATAAGAGTAATGAATATTCGAGCAAAACCACTGTTCAAGAAGGATTCCTAGTATAGGCAAACCACATGAATTAACACTATTCATGTTCATTTGAAATTGTAAGAGGCAAACAAATAAGTACCACTTATGATCCGCAAATGTTCATGTGGGTCATCGTCTCCATAAAATCATATTCTTGCATTGCTTGGATGGTAAAATTTTCTGTGAAACTCCTGCAAAAATATAGAATAGACAACACCAGTCACACTAAGAGGCTAAGGAATCAACTCTTAGTGGCAGACATACGTGTTAGATAATTAATCACAACTACTCTCCCTTTTGCGAGCATTACCAAGTAATATATGTAGCTTGAAATAAATTAAGAAATATTGATGCATCAGTAACCTATACCGTAGATATGCATAGTTTCAAATTGCAGATGTCTCGTTGTGCATCTTCTTTTATTTTTGATTCTTCAATGCAACTATATACGGCTCAGTTACAAAATAATATATTTTTCCAAAATGTAACAACATTGAATATAAGGACTTAACTCATCAAATAATTTAACTTAACATTTATAGATGAACACAAAAGATTCACCAAAATAAATAATATCAACTTTGGTGAAAGTCACCATCAGAACCTTCCAGGAAATCCCTTGGTTGTCGAAATCTAATGGAAGGTTAATGTCTTAAAAATGATTATAAGGAATGGACACGAGTGAAGAGGTGAGGTGCCATCAAATCAGCTACCAAAAAGAGAAAGAGAGGTAAGACTTTGGCCAACAAGTAGCCTAAGACCGTTTAGTGGACAAAGTAATAGCAAGAATACATTCTGCCTAAGATAAACTTTTGTCATATGCTGGTAGGTTGCAAATTAAAAGAGGCTTATCTAATCTGGAACTCTATCAAGCTCCCTTAACACATATTTATTACTTGGTTGGCATGTCAACGACAACTACTCACTTGCGAGAGATTGCAGAAAATGAATATTTCAGTGGAGGATCGAAAGTGTTATGTATGTGATGAGAGTGTGCTAGAAACACAACATCACTTGTTTACTGAATGCAGTTGGAGTACAAGTGTGAAAACTTCATTGTTTACATGGTTAAGGGTTCAATTAGCTGTCATAGGTGTTTCTGAAACAATTAAATGGATCAAAAGGAGAGGGTGGATGATTACAGTTAACTAGATAAGATATGATTTATCTGCCACCACAAGTTAGTAGCTCAAGTTTTCTGTTCGCTGTTGAAAATAAAGATACATTTATAAGTTACAATACATCAATGGAGCATATGTATACATAAAGCAAGTAATACCACCACAAAAAACTCTGGACCACAGCTTTCACTAACATCCAAATTCAACTAAACACCATCACAACAAGCATGACAAGAAACATTGGGAAATACTACGAAACGACAATGGGAAGAATCCAAGAATTGACATAATCATGTTATGAAGAAAGATTAGCATTGTATGATTGTAATAGCAAAACCTTGTGAATGCTTTGAAGTTCTTTTTATTGAGTAATGTAAATATTTTGAAAGAAAAACTAATGGGAAAGAGACTACCAACCTTAAATTCCTCAAAAGAAAGGCTTGGATTTACTCGTGGGTCACCACCACTGTCAACACCATAGGTATTATCAGGAAAAAACAGATGTAGAAGACATAAGTCACTCCCGAAATAAACCATAGTCTCGTAAAATATAGCACTACTTCTATTTTGTGGAAGAAATCCATGAATTGAGCTATTTAATAAAGAAACCTCTGAAGTGTATTGACAACATCAATTACAAATTTGAGGAGCACCACTAGTACCTGCAGGAGGATCCTATTGTAACCTCTTGAAATCCCTCATCAGTCTCTTCCTTGAAGGAGTTGACATTTTAACTACCTGCACATTACCAAGACAGAATCAACACAACCAAACATTTAATAGGAAGCATAACTTTCTTTTTTTGAGATAAAAAAAGAAAGTTATGCTTCCTATTAAATGTTTGGTTGTGTTAATAGGAAGCTTAACTTTCTTCGGTTGTAATAATAAAGAGGAGCTTCACTGAAAGTAAACCATCAAGCAAAAGAAAGACATTAATGAGTATTCCCTGCATGTTTAATCAAATTGATCATAAATTAGTAAGCTCAAAATCCAGCATACTACACTATGAAAACTGAAATGGACTAATTATGGAGATATTCACTAAGAATGTAAAAGGTAAAAATCCTTCCAAACACTAATTCATCCTTATTTTGCGATGAAGCTTGTCATGATGAATACGAACAGAAGAAAGTGAAATTCAAACGCTTTTTTTCGAATTCGTAAGATCCAATTAGAATTTCAAAACTGAATACACAATAAAAAACAGAAATGATGTTCCGTCATGAAGAAATTCAATTTAATTCACAGAATTACCTAATTCAATTGAAATACTTCCAGCATGGTTAGAATTTTCTTCTTGTTAAAACCAGACAGATCATTGAGAAGCTAAAGAGGACAAGAGAAATAATGCATAGAAACAATCACTCCACAACCTAGAAAGTATAGCTCTTTACACAAATCAACCCTAAGCAGTCCATTTATACTTATTTAGTGATTAATGCTTAGGGTAATACAACTACGAGCAAAAATCAACCAAAATCGTATCAACAACACAAGAATATCAAAACCCTAAAGCTAAAATTTAGACTTTAAAAGATAGAATTTCTAACCAGATAAACGCTATTCCAACAAAATCCTTTCAATAAGAAATCATGAAATCTTGTTCTTCAGCGAGTAGCTCTTCAACTCTTCAGCTCATCAACGTGGAATCGTGAGATCTATGAGAAATTTTGACGAAAATCGTGTTCTTCATACTTAGCTTGGAGAGAAAATCGCGTTCATCAAATTGACAAAAAGATTTTCTGATTTGGGGGAAAAGGAAGCCTTAATGTTTTATGAGTTACCTGATAATCGTGTTTTTCAGTGTGTTCTTCGGTGTGTTATTCAGAAAAGCCTTGCACCGTGTTCTCAATTTGGGGAAAAGAAATTTTGATGTTTTATTTATTTATTTTTTGCCAAATAATAAAGGGAGGGAGAGTTAAAAATGTTGGAGGGAATATAATATTTTAGTGAAAATTTTAGGCCACACTTATAATGTGTTGTTTTTTCAATTATAAAAATAGCATTCTTTAAAAGTGTGGCCATATATGTAAATAGGTGTTGTCAATTATATAATATTGTAACAACATTTATAAAGTGTAGATTATAACTTTAAAGAGTACATTTTTTAAGTGTTGTCAATATTATTGTAGCTAAAAGTTAAAAACTTTGGCTACGCTTTAAAAGTGTTCCCAAAACTACTTTGGGCAACACTTTACAAACGTAATCCA
>JAJOOF010016902.1:0-13690 GCA_029582545.1 Solanum lignicaule | reverse complement strand
ATATTCATTTTAAATCGTCGGATGTTACACAATTAACACGACATTACAAAAAAAACCCCTCATAGAACCTCATTATAAAGTCAACACAAAGTCATAGGCTCTTGCTTAACCTATCATTTTTCCGAGTCGTTACATTATCCCCCACTTAGAAACCTTGGATACTATCTCTGAGCATCATCATCTTTGATCGAGGAAAGAATCTCACTTGGAACACTATGGTCAGCTCATCCCAAGAGGTTATAGAGTCCCTCGTTAACTCAGATAACCATTTGGTAGTTTCACCCATCAAAGAGAATGGAAACAACCTGAGATAGACTGATTCTTGTGATACGTTCTTGAATGAGAATGGTCCACAAATGTCCATGAAGTTCCGAATATGGTCATGGGGATCCTCATGAGCCAGCCCTCCGTATAATCCTTTCAATTGTAGGAGTTGAAGCATTGTGCTAGTGATGTGGTAAACAACGTTTCCTTCGGTCGGAGGTAGACGAATTACACCAACACCACCCAATTGCATTGGGTCATTTACATCATTCAGATTTCCGATATCGTCTTAGTGGCCCACTTGGCTACCATTACTCCCGTTTACACTTATCTCTTCCTCTGCTCAAAATAAACAACACAAACACAAACCAAAGTAAGTCAATTCAACTATAACACAAAAAGAACACAATTAAACTTCAATAATAGAATTTCAAACAACACCACTCCCCGGCAGCGGCGCCATTTTGATTTAAGATTTCAAGCACACCTCATTCAATTCTCGGTGTAAACGATCGTTAGTCAATATAAAACCCAACAAAGAGTTGGGGTCGAATACAGAGGGAGTGGTACGTGTCTGAAATTCAGTTATGAAGTGCGAACGTGGTCTAATTAGTTATAGGAATAAAAATTATCGGAAACATACAAACAAATCTAAAAGGGTGACATCAAATGTCAGATGGGGGTTTGGATTTGCAATAAACAACTGAAACAACAACGAAAATAGGGGAAAATAACAATATAGATAGGAATTCTCGGGATGTGATCGATTATAGGAAAATTTCACTATATTGGTAATTGAAATTACTAATAAATAGCTAAATATTAGTGGGTAGGCCAAACTATGAGTGAAATAGTTTTCTCTCGAACAATTATCACGCTTCAAGTGATTTCTTTTGTACATAAAAAATCTTAGCAAATAAGAACATCCCACGACCTTAATACATCCTCTCTCTTGAGCAATATGAGTAAGATTGAGTTTATGATTCACTATTTTGAGCTAAACCTACATCAACCCAAAACCTACAAACCATTAATCAAAAGCTTTGGTTCCAAAACCTCACTCTCAAGCAAGCTAAGAACTCAAAATTAGAATTGCATTTGCAACTACAATTCATAGATTAAAACACAACTAATGATTAAACCCACTTTAATATAGCATTTTAATCAGTAATTAACAATATCCATAAGTTAATTCAACCCATAATCACATGATCACACTCCAAGAATTGGGGTTTTAGCCAAAAATCATAAAAAGGTAAAAATAATTACCAACTAGATTAGCCATCAGCTTGGTAATAGTCTCCAACCTTTTATAATGTTCCAAAAAGATGACATTCAAAAATCCACTCTTAAATCTTCAAGTTTGAGCCTAAAAAATCTTCAAAGTCTACAATGGAACTTTAAAATTCAAAAGAAAACTCTACTCAATGGAAGCAAGCTACTGAATTCACAGTTCAAATTTCAATTTATAGTTTACCAAAATTTGGCCTGAAAAGACATTAGGCGAGATAAGTCAGGCTCGCCGAGTAGTTCGGCGATTCGCCCTTTTGCTCTCTTCTATCGCCATTTTGCATTGGTTCTCAGCATCCCCAAGTCCTGTAACTTTGGGAGATCCATTTCCTCATCACGAAACCGATCGACGATTCACCGACTGCCTATTTTTGTCACCAAATTGGTTCTTCCCTAGGGCTAGCCTGTTGGAACTTTGGGCGAGCTATAGAGCCACTCAGCGGTGCGCTAAGTGGTCTTGGCGATATCCATGATTGCTTTTTCTTCACTTCTTCAGCTCTTTAGTTCCTTTTTGTACGGTTATGTCCTTGCCTTGCTCTTTAGCCTTCATAGCTGTAAACCAACACTTTAACATCAGTTTAGAGCATAAAATAGGCATTTGAGGACGTTTATACTATCAAAACAAATCCCTAAATAATTCCAAATCTCGAACTCATCACTCTACATGTAGTAAGCTATTAAAATCCATCAAAGAAAATCATCAGTTATTCTAGTCTTAACATTCACCATTTTTATTCAATTATCTCTCTCTCTCTCAAGCCTCAATCTTTATAAACTTCCCAAAGTAAATATCATAGTCTCCACATTGACCATTCTTAGCCAATTCTCTCTCTCTCTCTCTATGCTATATCTCTTCTTCTATGGTCTTCCTCTATTACCCTCTCCGTCTTCTTTTCTTCTCTGTCCTTCCTCTGTTCTTCTCCATTGGCCCCCTACATCTCCCCCACCACTACATTGCTTCGAATGATTTAGTGTTTTAAGTTGTTGATAAAGGTTGCCCAAATATGAATTTGTTACCAAAGAACTTTATTTTAGATGATGAAAATTACGTGGAGTTTGTGGATTTGAGGTGTTTGAAGAAGGAGCTTTGACTATGATTTCACCAAGTAGAATTTTGTATGTATGAATTTGCGATGATGGATGGTGTTTCATATGAAGTTGTTAGTGGACTCATAGTGGAAACGTTGTGGTTTTTCTAACCTTGGTATCAATTTCAAGCAATTGTTAGTTGCTTCTGAACTTGAAACTTCCAAATGAAACCAGAAAAAGAATAGGAAAAGCTTCACAAACCTTCGAACTAGCAATTAAAAGGGATAAGGCCAAAGGATTCAATGTCCATTATTGTATTTTAACATGATTTATGATCTTAAGGATATGACATACAATGTAATCAGAAGGAAAAATATTAGTGTCGTGTATGGACATGCTTACATTTTATTGTAGTTTCTTTGTTTCTCTATTTTGATAAAGCATTTTATTGTAGTTTTATACCGAAGATTATCTCTCCAAAATTAAAATACATTTTAAAGTGAAAGGTGATATGTAACCTTCCCAAAAAGACGATGTAGATCTAGTGCTCCTTCTACAAGAGGGATCCTGTAATAAGCAGGACTTCCAACACAAGGCACACATGACTCTCCTTGTTTAATTGATTGACTTATGATCTCTTATGCATAAATTAAGTTAATATTATGTTTTTATGATGATCCCCCATGAACCCATGTAATTCTCATTTTTTGCAAGTTATAATGATGTAATGTGGGTTTTGATTTATGAAAGAGGAGATTTTGAAATCAAGCACGTTTTTATGAAATTTATGTAAATATTTTAAGGGTACTTTGAGGGTGAAGTATCAATGTTGTTGTTGTTGTTGTTGTGTTGTTGTGTTGTTGTGTTGTTGAAAGGTCTTCTCTATTAAAATGCGCCAATGTTAAGGAGCTATTCTAATGTAGAGGTAAGAGGCGATTACCCATGCTCTCTAATTGAAATGACAAGAGACGATTACCCATGTCATATGATGTAAGGACAAGTGGAGATTACCCATGTTCGTTTAAGAGCTAAGATGAATATGAATAAGAACTATTCCGTGGAAGTTAAGCTTAGTACCGAGTGGACAAGTGACGATTACCCATGTCCCATAAACTATGTGCCAACATAAGATTGTCTAGATAGACATTAGCTAGTGGATCCACATAAGCTAGAAGTTTATGGTCCTTACCTTGGCAAGTAGGACAACCCTTTTCGGGGTGAGAGACACCGGATTCCATGTTGATAGCTCACATGGTCTTATATGTCGGTTAAGGCTACTTCCCAAAGGCAAGTTAAGATGAACCTAGGTTACTTCAAGGAATTACCTCATACATGTTTAAGATGATATTCATTTGCATTGATCATGTTTTATGACCTATGTTTTCTAACATTCAAGGTTCATGTTTTAGCTTGATCATTGCATGCTCATGAAAATGTACCTTTTTAGCACGACTTTATATGTTTTATGCATGGCTATCATACTTGGTACATATTTTGTACTAACGTATACTCTTTCCTACATTTCCCCAAATGTAGGGTCCGACAGTCAGGATTCCCAGTTTCGTGGCTAGAGTTCTTTGAGGAGATTCTGAGCTTTGGTGAGTCCTCGTGATTCGAGGACTGAATATTTACTATTTTCAGTCCTTCTTTACTTCAGTTTTGGAACATGATGTACGGGCTACGCCTAGATTCATTCTTATATACTAGATGGCTTTCAAACGATGTTTAGATTTCCGCTTTTCGATATAAAACTTGATATATTGAAAATGTCTTTTAATCTCTTATATTATATTATCTTGTATGATGAAAGCTAAGTGGCTTGTATGGGGCCTCTTGGGGTCTTATATGCCATGGTACGCCTAGGGGCTACTTAGGGTGGTGACAAACTTGGGAATCAGAGCACAAGGTTTAGAAAGGTCCTAGGAAGTATCATAAGCCACGTCGAGTAGAGTCTTGTTCATGAGTGTGCAGCGCGCCACATTTACGAATGTGAGGCTACAAGATGTTTAATTACTCTAAAGTCGTGCAATAGAGTTTAACTCTATAAGGTCTCTCTCCTTATCCTTATGCAATGCTCTATAGGACATGGCTACTCAAAGAGCTTATGCTAGAAGGAATGTGTGGGAGAATGTGGACAAAAAAGCTCCTCCTCAAGCTCCGGTCGACCCTTTGGCCAAACAAGTGACTAATGCGGAGCTTAGGGCCGCATTTAAAGTATTGTCCCAAGCCATGACAACTCAAAATAGTAGGGAGGTTGTGGTCCCCGTGAACCCAAATGTGGGTACGATGACATCTAGAGTGAGCGACTTTACTAGGATGAATCCCCTGGAGTTTTATGGTTCTAAGGTTGAGGAAGATCCTCAAGAGTTCATTGATGAGGTTTACAAGGTGTTGATGATCATGGGAGTGACGTCGATTGAAAAGGCGGAGTTGGCCACTTATCAACTTAAGGGTGTTGCTCAAGTTTGTAACTACCAATAGAAGGAAGGGAGGGCAGCTGACGCGGGTCTTCTCGATTGGGAAAAGTTCAAAATTGCTTTCCTTGATATGTTCTTTCCCTTTGAGATGAGGGAGGCAAAGGTGCTTGAATTCATTAATCTTCGTCAAGGAAGTATGAGTGTGAAAGAATATACTTTGAAGTTCACATAATTGTCTCGATATTCTCCCACTATTGTTGCCGATCCTAGGGCAAGGATGAGTAAGTTTGTTTCAGGTATGTCTGAAATAGTGGTTAAGGAATGCCGTACCGCTATGCTTGTCAGTGATATGGACATTTCTCGTCTCATGATTCATGCTCAACAAATCGAAGAGGAGAAACTTAAGGAAAGGTACATGGAGGCAAAGAGGGCTAAGACCGGGGATGGTAATTTCTCACATTCAAAGTCCGATGGGCATGGTCATTCTAAGTTCCGACAAAAGTTTTCCCATCAAGGTTCCTCCAATGCTCCTTCCAGGTTCAACAAAGATAGGGTGTCTAATCCTATGCCTTAAGCAGGAAATGGTAGTGGGTCCTTATTGCCTACTTGTGCTAAGTGTGGAAGGAAGCACGAGTGTAAGTGTCTAGCGAGTTCTAATGATTGTTTTGGTTGTGGTAAGATGGACCACAAGATAAGAGATTGCCCTCCAGGTACTAAGAATGATGGAGATAATGGTTGAAAAGCTCAACCTAATCCTTCATCCGGTCCTAGTTGAAGTCAGAAGCAAAACAAATTTTATGCACTTTAGACTTGTGGTGAACAAGAGGGTTCTTCCGATGTGGTTACCGGTATATTGAAAGTCTTCCAACTTGATGTTTATGCTTTACTTGATCCCGGGGCTACCTTGTCTTTTGTGATGCCATATGTGGCTATGAGGTTCGATATTCTTCCAGATGTGTTGTTAGATCCCTTTTCTATCTCTACTCCTGTTGGTGATTCTGTTGTGGCTAAGAGGGTCTATATAAAATGTCCCGTTTCCTTGTCCCATAGAGTTACTCTTGTTGATTTGGCAGAGCTTTATACATTATATTTTGATGTTATCCTTAGTATGAATTAGCTGCACTCATGTTTTAGTTTCCAAATGAGCTTGTCCTAGAATGGGAATGGGGAAATTATATGCCTAAGGGTCAGTTTGTCTCTTTCCTTAAAGCTAGAAGGATGATTGCTAAGGGTTGCATATACCATCTAGTTAGGGTGAGGGATGTAGATTTTGAAACCCCTAATCTTGAGTCGGTCCCCATTGTTAATGAGTTTCCAGATGATTTACCCGTATCCCTCCCGAAAGGGAAATAGACTTCGGTATTGACCTTCTCCGAGATACACAACCTATCTCTATTCATCCTTACCCAATAGATCTGGTAGAACTTAAGGAGTTGAAAGAGCAATTGAAATATTTGTTGGACAAGGGTTTCATCCGACCGAGTATCTCTCCATGGGGTGCTCCAGTCTTGTTTGTTAGTAAGAAGGATGGTTCTCTTCGTATGTGTATAGACTATTGGCAGTTGAACAGGGTTATCGTTAAGATTAAATATCCTCTCCCAAGGATAGATGATTTGTTTGACCAACTTCAAGAAGCGAGTTACTTCTCTAAGATTGACCTCCGGTCGGGTTATCACCAATTGAGGGTGAAGGGAGATGGCATTCTGAAAATGGCTTTTAGAACCCGGTATGATCATTTTGAGTTTTTGGTGATGTCTTTTGGTTTGACTAATGCTCCGGTGACATATATGGATTTCATGAATATGGTATTTAGACAATAATTTGACATGTTTGTGATTGTGTTCATTGATGATATATTGATCTATTTGAGAAGTGAGGATGATCACATCAATTATTTGAGGATTGTGTTGCAAATTCTCAAGGACCAACAACTCTTTGCAAAGTTTAGTAAATTTGAGTTTTGGCAAAGGTCTGTGGCTTTTTTTGGTCATATTGTTTCAAGTAAGGGTATTGAGGTAGATCCTAAGAAGATGGATGCGGTCATGAGTTGTCCTAGATCTCTATCTATTTCGGATATTAGAAGTTTCTTGGGTTGGTTGACTATATAGAAGGTTTGTTGAGGGGTTTTGTTCTATTGCTTCTCTATTGAAAGCATTAACCCAAAAGAAGGCTAAGTTCATATGGTCCGAAGCATATGAAACGAGCTTTCAGGAATTGAAGGATATAGACTTACTTCCGCTTCGATGTTGACTTTATCGGAAGGGATTGATGGTTTTGTAATTTATTGTGATGCCTCAAGAATCGGGCTAGGATGTGTACTTACGCAAAATGGGAACATTCTTGCCTATGCTTCAAAGAAACTTAAGATTCATGAGAAGAATTATCCTACCCGTGACCTTGAACTAGCGGCAATTGTTTTTGCCTTAAATATTTGGAGGCACTATTTGTATGGTGTTCATGTAGATGTTTTTACCGACCACAAGATTTTGCAATATGTGTTTAATTAGAAGGATCTAAATCTTTGCCAAATAAGGTGGCTTGAGTTATTGAAGGATTATGATATGAGTGTTCTCTATCACCCCTGTAAGGCGAATGTGGTGATGAATGCTCTTAGTCGGTTATCTATGGGTAATATTGCTCACATCAAAGGTTATAAAAATGATTTGGTTCGAGATGTTCATAGATTGGCCCAGTTGGGTGTTGAGTTAGTAGACTCTACTAAAGTTGGGGTTATGGTTCACAATGGGTCAGAATCGTCTTTTGTGGTGGATGTGAAAGCCAAGCAAGGTATTGATCCGACGTTGGTTTAATAAAAGAAATAGTGCTTAAAAAGTCTGTAGAGGCTTTATCCCAAGGGGGAGATGGGGTACTTAGATATCAAGGTTGTTTGTGTGTTCCTAATGTAGACGACTTGAGAGAGCATATCTTGTCAGAAGCCCATAGTTCTCGATATTCCATTCACCCGGGAGCTACAAAGATATATCATGACTTGCGGGAGATCTATTGGTGGAATGGGATGAAGAAGGATATTGTGGGATTTGTGGCTATATGTCCCAATTGTAAACATGTAAAGGTTGAGCATCAGAAACCGGGAGGTTTGTCCCAAGACATTAGCATTCCTACTTGGAAATGGGAAGATTTGAATATGGACTTCATCGTTGGCTTGCCTCGCACCCGGCGACAAAATGACTCAATTTGGATTATAGTAGATCGAATGACAAAATCAGCTCATTTCATTCCCGTTAAGGTATCTTATTTGGCGAAGGACTATGCTAAGTTGTACCTGAGGGAAATGGTAAAGTTGCATGGAGTGCCTTTATCCATTATCTCCGATCGTGGTATCCAATTCACTTCTTAGTTTTGGAAATCTTTTCAAAAGGGTCTTGGTACTCGTGTTAAGCTTAGTACGACCTTTCTTCCACAAACCGATGGGCAAGCGGAGCGTACTATCCAAACTTTGGAAGAAAGAAAAGCTTAGTCCCCGATATGTAGTCCCATACCAGATTTTGAGGCATATTAGTAAGGGTGCATTTAGTTTTCCATGTCTCCTTGATGAAGAACTGTGTTGGCGATCCGACAACTATAGTTCCCTTAGAAGATTTGAGAGTTAAGGAGAATCTTTTTTATGAGGAAGTTCCGGTTGAGATTTTAGACCAATAAGTCAAGAAGTTGAGAAATAAAGAAGTTGCTTTCGTGAAAGTGTTGTGGAGGAATCAATTAGTTGAGGGTGCTACTTAGGAGGCTGAGGCCGATATGATGTCCTGTTATCTTCATCTCTTTCCTTCTACCCCTACTCTAGCTTGAGGTGTTGAGTTCCTCATGGTTTACTTTTTTGGTGTCATGCGTATTAGACATTCCTATGATTTCCTCATTTATGCATGTTCATGAAAAAGAGTAAGTTTTGAGAAAATGAGTCAACTTGATTGATTTCTACATGTTTATTTGCATTTGAGTATGAGTTTCATATATACTTCACGATATGATGATTTGAACATGCTTTAGCTTGGAGTAGATGTTTCCTCCTTGGATATGTGCATTTATGTGATTGCATACATGTTGGGATGCTAGATTTGAGTTCTTTTTCTTTCATGTGATGTCTAAAATCCCAGTCGAGCACGAATGTTCCCAAGGGAGAGATAATGTAACACTTCGGAATCAAGAGGGCTAAGAAAGGGGTCAAGTGGGAGGTCATCAACCCAATATCCAATCTTATTTGTCTCACGTAAGAAAAATCAATGTGAACTCTTAGAAATAAACTCAGAAAAATACTTTTATAGCAAATCTTTTATTTGGAAGGTTTCCAAGGATGAATCATGTAATTAGTGTGGCCTTCTTCTTTAAGAAGCAACCAGTAACAGTGAACTCCTCATAAAAGAGTCAAATATTCATATCGGCAGATTCCTACTCGAGGGATATCAGTTAATAATATGCTAGTTCTACCTTTCCACTAGCGAGAGCTATATTGGTAATCTATAACTAAAAGGTGTACCATGTCTAACGAACCTGTCGTTAACTACCATATCCATCAAGGTCTACTCCCATTTATACTTTTCTTTATAACAGATAAATGTCTTTCAAAATGGTATAAGACATTTAAGTTCTTATCAAATCATAATATATAAAACTTTAACAAAAAACAAATGTTAATATACTTATTCTCAAGTAAGTAACAAAACTTTTCCCATAACGGTAATCATATCTCAAGTATCAAGAAACATGTCTTGTAAAACTGAGTTCATCTCAAATAACTATTTCGGTATCATATCAAGTAAAAGACTTGTACCATATGCAAGTTCAAAACATTCAGTAAAACATTTACTTTATAAACCATGTATAAATCATGAAAGTTATAAAATACAAATTGTGGTAAGATTACTACTCATGGTACTAATGTCGAAATACCAAGCTCGTCACTCGAATAGCCTGTATGAATTCCATTGGTCAAACTATAAGCAAATTCATAACAATTCCGTGTTAACTCCTTTGTTTAGACTATTTCATTCTAAATTTAGAATACTCATCCCCTTTTGGGCTTCTTGTTTGCCCACCAATTTGATGAACTATATATATTGAAGCCTTGAGTAATTCAGTTGGAGAAATAAGCTATTAACTTCATCTAATTTATCCATCTTATTCATCTAATTTATCCATCTTATTCATCTAATTCTATATTCTCTAATAATTAAATTTATATCCCCAAAGTAAACTACCTAGACTGGGAGTCTTGGCAAGGCTGTAGAAGAAGAAAAGAAACAAAGATTTACCTCAAATCCGATAATAAAATCTTTGATAACCCTCTTTCTCCTCCTACGCCCCTCACAGTTTCACCCTTCAACTCTTTGTTCTCTTTCTTGTTCCTTCTCTGGAAAGGAACGCAACAGCTAGCGTTAGTTTCTTCTTTTTTTTTGAAGTGGTGAAGGAATATTGAAAGGATAACCCCCCCCTCCCTATACGTATAATGGGTTAAAACTCTCTTTAATTATTTTTATTCTTAATCAATGATCTGATCCCTTACTCTTTCATTCTTCTTTATTTTTTTCAAGCAAAAGACATAAACGTCCTTATGTACATATAGGGTATTACTAGAGGTGTAAAAAATGAGCCCAATTATAGGTAACCCACCCATAATTTAAGGGTTGGGATCAAGATAATTTGAATTGAGTTCAATCTCAACTCATTCAAGCCTTAGGCCATTTAAGAGAATCCTCATTTGAGCCCTATTTAATCGCCAATTTCAACCCATTTTAAAATTCTTTATTTGCGTTGAGTTAATGTATGTTCCTATATTAAATGTATGAATTACTATCTATTTTATATCTTTTATTATTTATCTATCCATTTGTAATTTTAAAAAATAAATAAATTCATGAGTTGAAATTAAAATTGTGGTTATAAAACTTAAATAAGAATATATTAAAATTATTGAGATTAAGTGGATCAAATTTGGTGGGTCAAGATCCAACCCATTTTAAAGCCCATTTATGCCCAAAGTAAACTTGGGCGGGCAAGGACCCAACCCAATTTCTATTGCATCTCATTTTAATATCTCCAATTTCAACCCAATCCGCCCATTTGACACCCCTAGGTATCACACCCAAACTTGATGAATTTGAGTAAATAAAATCCAATATAGTGCAGGTTCATTTAACTAATCGTTCGCTTACTTTTAATATGTCAATGTTTTAGGCTTTTAGCATTCTCTTTTAATGTAGATATAATGCAGTAAGTTCAAAAATTAAATCTTTTATTAAAAAAGAAAAAAAACATCTCATAATAACTTTAGTCTTTTATACTACTCCAAACATTTTATAATAAAGTGGGTCTCTTCTACTGCTCCTAACATCTCATTATATATAAGCTTTTTTTTACTATTTCATTTGGTTAAAATATTCACAATTTCTCGAGTCTTTTTCTCCACCATCTTCAGTTTTAGGTATTTATCATCCCCATCCCCTACCCCCACCCCCACCCCACTACATATTTTTTTTTCTTACTTTCTTAATATTCATATGTTTGAATCAAAACAAGGTTCTATGACTTCTAACCACGTTTGGATTGATCATGATGTGATTCATATACATCAACTTTGTTTTTATTTTTCATGCATAATAGTTAATTTTACAAGATAAATATTTTTATTACAATGTGTATTTGTTTTTAAATTAAAGTACTATATATGTCACAAAAGTAACATCAAATTTGCAAGAATTTCATATCTCAATTTGTGAGTTTGTTATTTCTTTTCTATTGTATTGCTTTGATTTTTATTTTGTAGCACATAAAAAGTATAATAATATATATGTCATTTAAAAGTTATCATTTGCAATTTAAGATTTGTCTTAAGTATTTTGGGATAGACGTGCAAACGCACGTTCCTAGAGACTAGTCACCAAAAATACAACTACTGTTCACTAGCTTAAATCTGAAGCTACAGAACTCTGAATCCACCATATTATTGGGCTTATGCACATAAGTAGGCTGATCCAATTTGGTCTTTAATTTATTGGGAAACTATACTAATTGGACACAAAACACAAAATAGTTATCTCTTCATAGCCCACCCTTAAGTAACTTCATAAATGTCTATTCGGCCCAAAGTTATTACAACGCATGCCCCCTTTAGTTTAGGCCAAAATTTGTACTCAAGCCCAAGTCTTTTGTCCTACTACAAAAAAACAAGTATTTTAGCCACGCGAGAAACCGTGACTATATGGTACACAAACCGTGGCCAATAACATATGTTTTCTTTTCTCATTTATTGGTTTATCCTATCATTAATTACTTTTATTTATTTTCTCATCTATTATTTTTATTTTTTCTTTTGTTCTTTTCTCATTTATTATTTTTGTCCCTTTTTCATTTTATCCTTTATTAGAGATACCATTTGATAATAATTTTTTTTTTTGTCATTTTTTTCTTTTTTTTGTTAGTTTATCTTATTTTTAATTTTTTCCTTTTTAGGAAAAAAAATAAATACAATAAAATTAAAATACTAACCAACTACTTTCAGATTGATAAAAATAAAATAACTAAATAACTAGACTACAATAATAAATAAGAAAAATACAGAATTGCGTAATTTTGGGTCTGCATAAGCTACATTTGACAATTAATGTGATTTTTGAAAAATACAGAATTATGTGACATTCGCTGTAGCATTTTTCTTTCTACAGTAGTAGGTATCCAATTTTTATATTTCTGTCCTTAATGATACCATGATATTATATAATAATATATATATATATAATAATAATAATAATAATAATAATAATAATAATAATAATTTGTTGATATCATTGAGGAATTAGTTGCTTCTACATGAATGAATGCAGGAAACCTTAATGATACCATAACAATATATGTATATACTGTAATGATATCATTAATAATTGAAGCAAGTACAAGTACATCAGAAGTAAAAAATCCAAAAACATTTAGTCCTAATTATTATACAGTTAGTTATGAAGAATCTGATAGATATGATAGTTTATGGAATAAAAGGTTAAACAAAAATGATATCATATATTCCAGTTATGTAGTAATGATATGGTACGGATAACTAGAGAAAATGAAGAAATAGATAGGAAAAAAGAAATAGATACAATAAAACAACAAGCAAAATTAGAAATACAACAGATAGAAGAAGTGAAAAATGACAAAATAATTGCTTTAGAAAAAGAGCTTATTATGCTTAAAGAATTATATGCGGCTAAACAAAAAGAAAAGGAAATAGAAACAGAATTAAGAATGGAGATAGAAAAATTTAAGGAAAAATTAGAAACCCCAGATATAAGAGTTGATAATGTTGATATAGACGAAAACTGCTCAGAACAAGGCTCAGATATAAGTGAAACATATACAGAAATATTAGAAAAAATAGAAGGAACCGAAACAATTAACAATAAGATAGAAATAAATACGGAAGAAATTAAAAATGAAGCAAGTACAAGTACATCAGAAGTAAAAAATCCAAAAACATTTAGTCCTAATTATTATACAGTTAGTTATGAAGAATCTGACAGATATGATAGTTTATGGAATAAAAGGTTAAACAAAAACAAAAAATGGACACCATCTACAACATCACGAAACAGTAGTTTCTTAGACTTAGATTGTGTAACTGATATAAACAAAACAATACAACTATGGGTAGGATATATATCAAAACAACTAATAGATAATAAAATTGG
>JAJOOF010016901.1:0-12433 GCA_029582545.1 Solanum lignicaule | reverse complement strand
TTAGGAGTGATAAAGTGTGTATATGTTATTTGTGTATATGTGTATGAGATTAAAAGAGAGAGAACAAAGGCGGACAATATTTGAGATCAGAGGAAGAGTAGGATGTGTATATGTGGATATGTGTATCTGTTATCTATGTATCACAATTTCAATTGAGATATAAATTGGATTTGAGATACAATTTGTTTGCCTCTCTCCTCTCTGAACTTGTTGCTATGAATAGCAATTAGGAAAACTGTAGACTATTCATAATTATGATCCAAACTATATTTATTTATAAAAAAGAGTAAATTTTAGGTTTAGCAAATATAAAAATCATATTTGTATGCTATAGCTATAATTTGTATAATTGTGTTTCATAACAAACTTTGATATGGCTATTAATCTGTATACTTCGATATACATATACATAAAAATCTGTATTTGTATATTTCGGTATACATAAAAATTTGTAATGTATATCTACCGTATTTTTGTATATATGTTTTTTTGTTGTGATTTTCAGTCGTATATGTATATGTGTATTATATGTATTTAAATATAAATATGTATATGTATATGTAACTGTATTTTTGTATACAGATAGATTTGTATACAAATCTCTCTCTCGCTTTATACAAGCACAAATTATACATTGTATTTTGTATAATCTGTTTTTGTATAAAGAGAGAAAGACAAAAGAGAACTGAACAGGGAAAAAATTGTATTGTATAATTATAAGTGTATAGGACGAAGATATATGTATTTGCATGTGTATATACAGTTTTTTCTTGCTTTATACAAACAGAAACACAGTTTATACATTTGTGTTTGTATAAAGTGAGAGAGACGAGGGAGAGTGGCGAACGAGATTAGTTGGGGAGAGAGGCGAGTGGCAAACTATTTGCTACAGATTAGAATTAAATGAAACTGTGGTTATAGTATTTAATTTGAATTAATAGTTTGCTATTTTATACAATTTTCCCTATAAAAAAATCTCTACAAATAAAAGGTCATTGATAAATATTTTGAATTTAAAAGTATTCTGTTGTTTTCCCCAAAAAAAAGATCCGGCCCAACAAATGGCCCAAATCTCAGAAATAAAACAACAAAACAAAATAGAGCCAACGGAAAAAACAAAGGGAAAATTGTATATAATAGCAAACTATTAATTCAAATTAAATGCTATAAACATAGTTTGATTTAATTGTACCCCATAGCAAACTGTTGCTATTTCGCCTCTCTCCCTCGCCTCTCTCGCTTTTACACAAACGCAAATGTATAAAATGCGTTTGTGTTTGTATAAAGCAGGAGGAAATTGTATATATACATATATTTTCGTTTTTCTCTCTCCCGTCTCCCAGATCTCACTCGCCACTCTCCCATATATCACTCGTCAATCTCTCCCTCACCTCTCTCGCTTATACAAATAGAAATGTATAAATTGTGTTTCTGTTTGTATAAAACGAGAGAAAATTATATATACACATGCAAATACATATATCTTCGTCCTATACACTTATAATTATACAATACAAATATTCTCCTGCCCAGTTCTCTTTTGTCTTTCTCTCTTTCTCACTTTATACAAACACAGATTATACAATTGATCTTTTGTATATGTATGTATACCGAAACAGAAACAGATTATATACAACTACTTTCTTTTGTATATGTATAGCGAAATATACATATTTATGTTTGCTATGGAGCATAATTATGCAAACTATAGATATAACATACAAATATGATTTTTGTGTTTGCTATATGTGAAAGTTGCTCAAAAACAAAAGGGAAATGAAGAAGCTATTAATTATTTTTTCTAAAGTTATCTCTATTTAAATAAATGAATTATTTTATAACTAAGAAGTTATATTTAATTAATACTATATAATTAAAGATAATTTAGTGAAAACTCTTTCTACTTTTTCGATGTTAGTGATTTTATAAGAAATGTGATCAAGCAAAAAGTATTATAACAAATATGCATAGGAGCAAATATATTTGAAGAGCCTCACATGCCTTAATGGATCCGTTATTAAATTGATCACCTAATTTAGGGCAAACTACATAAATCCCACTAGTTTAGGTCCTAATTACTAGAATTCACGATAGTTTCGAATATTACTTCTTGTACCATATTTCTTCCTTGGTTACTTGTATCATTACTCACCAGATACATGTATCCGACGGTTTTAAAAATCGAAATACATGTTTAATTAATTCACATGGACAATTAATTATGGAAATATTAATCAAATTTCTTAATATAAAGCGGAAATCAAGGAGTGCATCTATGTTTAATTAATTTCATTTTATTACTCTTTATAATAATAAATTCATTAATATTATAAATAAAAGACAAAAGCATGTATATCTTGATTATGAAATTTGATTATTTTTAACTTATTACTCTTAAAATGATAAATTCATTTATTTGATGTAACTATTATCAATATATGATGTATCAAATGAAACAAACACCCAGATACATGCGTGTACGGTATCTAGCATTAATTTAATGTATCTATTTAGATGATCTAATATTAAATTCGTGTATCTATTTACATGTATCTAAAATCAATTTGATGTATCAAGTATCAATTTCATATGTTATATCCAAAAACATGTATCTCGAATACATATTGGTAAGGAGATATATCTAATTATGTGTATATCCATGCTAGTGATTATGGTTTCTTGGGGGAATGTGTCATGGCTATAATATTATAAAAAAGAGGGGTTAGGATTAGTAATGGGTTGCTGTCCATATTCCAGCAGTTAACATTATTTGTCGTCCCAATTTTGAGAAGTTATTTGTTCGTTCCTTGTTATTGTGTTTGGTCTGGAAAGCTCACCTTGGTAAAAAAAAAAAAAAAAAAAAATTATTATTATTTCTTACCGGCTATAGCAGTTTAGAATTTTTTTTTTCTTTAATGGTTCAAAAGAGTAACAGGAATATTTCTTTCCAGATTAATCAAACTTTTAATTATAAGCTAAACTACCGATTAGAGTTTGTTCTACTTGGAGTCAATTCTCATAGTCTATTTGGAAGAAGAGTCAAAGTGTCTTATTTAATTATGTTATGAATTGCTAAAGTCTCAAATAGCCATATGCCATGAAATAATTGTTGAATGATCGTATTGGTACATAGTTTAATTGTTCACTACCATTTTGAATTTCACCTTGGTATTTTAGGAGTGTTTAGATGTCTTAGTATTTTATTCATTTATTTCCTTCAGTTGACATCAGTAGTCCAAGTGCATTACACTTTATACTTGCTTAATTTTGCTTGGGATTTTTTTTAGATATGTTAGATTAACCTTATTTAAATACTTATTAATTCGTTTTTCCTGTCTCTTTTCTCACATGTGAAATCTGTCCCGGGACTACGGACCCTCTCCTTGCATTTTTCTTTGGGCCATGGAGGCCTAATTCTATTTCTATCCGAGTCTGCCAGCCTTTAAAATCGACGAACAGGTCGCAAAATCAAAAGATACGCGGTAGATTGAAAAAATTGGAAAGATTGGGCCAAGGGTCCACTCTTAATTTTGGGAATTGTATTTTGGGCCTAAGCCCACTTATCTATTGTCTTGCTAGAATTTAGGACAGGTGAAAATTGGGCCTAAGGCCTAAATATATTCTATTTTATGTTAGTTTAGGACAGGTGCAGGTGGCTCAAATGGGCCAAAGGCCCCAAAACGAAAATGGGCACAAGTATCGGTCCAAGTGGACAGAAAAAACAAATTTGGGCCCAACTCTCTTTTCCTCTTTACCTTATTGTGTTCATTTTACTTGCTAGTATTTGTCGTTAATCTTAAGGTCGAAGAATTCAAATCCCCGAAAGACGCTTGTTTTGGTTTAATAACTTAACTAAATCAGTCATCGCTTAACAAGACTTAAGGAATAAATTTTGCAAATTGTCTCACTTAGATAGTAGTTCCATATCCCCCCTTGCCCCCTTAAAAATGGTTCTAATTATAAAAGTTGCTCAATTCGAATTAAGTTAATTTTTTAGGCAAATAATTAATTGCCGGATAACCGCATTAACGAGTGTTTTAGATGCTTTAAAACCCTTCCTAGAACACTAATAAGAACCTCGAACCCCTTTTAAGTTTTCATTAGATTTCTGTTTTAGTCTTTTGAAAACAACAGTTTTCTTAATTTTACTTAAAAATTAAGTGGCGACTCTTAAAACCAGTCCAAAATATATTTTTAAATAAAACACCGGTGAGTAAGATCGTTCTATCCTGGGAGGATATATTCCATTAACCTCGGGTACTTGAGGGGAATAATTTTCTTAAGGGGAGACTGTGCATTCAATGGACTCGATTTTCTTTCTTTCAGAAAAATATTTTGTATATTGTTCCGTTTTTTCTAACCTGTTTCTAATTCTATTTTTTCTACTAGTTTTAATTTTCTAGTTTTGAAAATACTCTTTAAACTTTGTTGTTTCTTACCAAGTTCTTCAAAGTTTTGTGTAACACCCCAGAAAATTTTTGAGCTAAGACTCTAACCGTTCTTCGTAGTGAGTGAGATTTTTGCAAGGAATTTAAAATTTCTTGAGTATTAAGGTCACTAGATGTAGCACCTTGAGTTCCAAGAAGAACTGAAGAGAGTTCATTCAAGTCATTCCTAAGTTTTTCTTAAGTTTTGGGTCGACTTCAAACGACCATAACTCCTAGTACAGGATGAGTTAGGTGATCTGTAAGATATAAAATTAAATCCCTTCGAGTTCTCTTTCCAACGCCACTGAGTTTGCTCAATTCCGAGTTTTGAGTAAGAAGTTATGACTGATTTACTAACGTCGCGCAACCCTGGCAGCAGTTCCGCGACGTGGAGCCAACACGGACCTCACTGCCTGGTGAAAGATCTTTTCGATTCCCAACTCGTTTTAATTATTTCTTTAGGAGTATTTTAGTCCTAAAAACCCTTAGGAGGTCATCTAAATTTCCCTAAGTGAGTAGAAAATCAGTTTTCTTAAATCAAAAACCCTCTCATCCACTCCAAAAATTCTACGCTCAAGAAATTCAAGAAACGTTAAGGCTAGGGTTCATCTTTCAAGATTTTTTCTTCAAGAAGATGGTTCCTTCAGGTATGTAAGCTTCCATAGTGTTGGGTTTGTTCACCCACACGTCAATCATGTTAATTTTAGCGTTAAATTCGTTCTAGAAAGTTGAAGCTTTCATGTTCTTGTTATGTATTCATGAAATTGCTTTCGTTCTTGAATTAGACTGAGATTGAGGAGTTCTTGAGGTTATTGTGTTAAGTTATAGAGTTGTTAGAGTTAGATTCTTGTGTTCTTGTGCTGTATATTTAAATCTAAAGAGAGATTGAGAAAAAGAATCGAAGTTAGGCGAATTGGGGTTAAGAAATGAAGAAGAAATTTCGTTGGTCGAAATTTGGAACCCCCTCCGCGTCGCACAGCCACTTCTCAGATTTGAGAATTTCTGCTTCGCGTCGCGTCGTTGACACGGAGTGTTCTGCCTCAAAAGCCATTTTCAAAACCAAAATTTAAATGCTTCTACGCGCCGCGGACCCACCTTCAGATATTGACTTTCAGTCTTTTCTCATGTTTAGCTATCTAAAATCAGTCCTAAACATCATGAGACCTTTCCTATCACAAATCACAACCTTGAATCCATAATTCAAGTTCAAGGTAGAGTTAAGAGTTAAGTTTTTAAGAATTCTCTCGAACATTCTAAGAAATTCCTTTAAGTCCTTTTTGAAGAGTCTTCTACAAATTCTAATAACTTGTTTCAAGACTCGAGCACGTGAGTATGAGAGTGAGAATAATGTATTCATAAGTCTACCTTGTCATCATGAGATCTTTCTTACCATGAAGCATAACTCTTGAATTCATAATTTACATTCGAGAGAGAGTTAAGAGTGGAGTTCAAGAAAGCCTTTGAGTTCAATTATGAATCCTTGAGATCAACTATCGATTTGAACTAAGTTTTGAGGAAGTAACTCAGAGAATAAGAATAGTCGTATACATGAGTTCCATATAGTTATGTAGACCATCGAGTCGAGTTGTTTCATTCCCATAATTTCGCATGAACTTCGTAAGTTGAGCATCTTTCAGAGAAGTGGTATCTTCAAGTTCTAAGCCTTTAAGTGTTGAGTTCCTAATCCCTTTTGAGAAGTATCTTTGAGTCCTTGAGTTGAATATATCATGCTCATAATTCCGCATGAATATCATAAGTCGAACAGTCTTGAGATGAGAAGTATCTTTGAGTCATTGAGTTGAGTAGTTCATGCTCATAATTCCGTATGAACTCTGAGTTGAGCATTCTTGAAATGAGTAGTATCATTAAAGTTCTTAAGTTCCAAGTATTTGAGTTCTATCTATAGTTATTGAAAACCTTGCATTGAGTCGATACTAATGTTTGGTGTCAAGATTTGCAGGTGATAGTATTGGTAAAATCAGTATCATATGTGATTGAGTTTGTCAAGGAAGATGAGATTGACTTTAATCTTCGTGTGAAAGAATTAAGTCATTCACCTCGATACTTCTGTCTTTTAAAGAGAGAATTGTAGTCGCGATGTGCATATACGTAGATATAGTTTTTTTTTGTATGACTCTCGTGTAGCAATTTAGGCATACATGTTTCTTGATAATGTCAGGGTCAAGATTTCAAAATTTGTTATCCACCCCATAAGTGGATTATGTGTTTTGATTTGCTGATCAAAGACTTTGATATATAGTTTTGTTGGGTGATCCACCCATAAGTGGTTCGTATATTTGTTTGTCCATTTCAGGTTCCTATTTTGAACTATATTGGACTATTATCGAGCATCCACCTCGTTACAGTTGGAATATTATCGAGTCATCCACCTCGTTACAGTTGAAATATTATCGAGTCATCCACCTCGTTACAGTTGGAATATTATCGAGTGATCCACCTCGTTACAGTTGGAATATTATCGAGCCATCCACCTCGTTACAGTTGGAATATTATCGAGCATCCACCTCGTTACGGTTGGAATATTATCAAGCCTCCACCTCGTTACAGTAGAATCATTATCAAGTCATCTGACTCGTTGCTTACATCATTGGAGTTCGCCATGCACAAAACAAGTAATGACATCTCCAAATCCTCAGCAAATCATGAGCTGTAATGGACACATGGTGTTCAAAAGTGGTATCCATTATGTTTTACTCTCAATACTCCTTTATTTTCTCGTCTAGTTTAAAATGATGTTTATGCCTATTCATGAAAATATACTCATTTATTATATAAACGATCTTTCTTTATTTTTTTACTCAAGCCGCTAGCTAAAGCGGCACTATGTCTGCTAATTATTTACTTTGAGTGTGCAGACATTTAGTCAACATACCTATATAACATATTTCAATGCAAGAGTTATTTTTAAAACACCAAGATATTGGCGTATCCACAAGAATGTGCAAGAAGATAAGTGAAAAGCGTAGTAAGAGATTCTACCACTTTTTCCAACTACAGTTTCTACTAACAAGTTTATTTCAGTCTTTGTCGAGAGCATCCAAGAGGATGAATTCTCAAATCAAAGCACAGGTGCGGACGACATCAACAAGGATGCAGCACAATGTGGAACTTTTTCTTAGCAGCGAACTGGGACATAGTTCGTAAAGGAGTATCAAACTCTTAGGAGGCGAGTTGAGGAGCGACTTTCACCACAATCAAACCACACCCCTATCAGAAGGCATATGGGTTTTTCTTTAGGTTTATCGGTTTCTGTTTCGCATCCAGAAAATTTTGATTTTCACCTAAGGCAACTTTCCAATCTGAATGACAATGCATCAAGAACTTTGGAAATTATGTTCGTGTAAGTTCTTACTTATGGATGTGAAGAGCTCCACATTCATGGCTAAGATGTTACAAGCCTTTTTTTCATACTCGACTTATTTGTCACTCCTCCAGAACCAAATGTTATCTTGCATAATAGATTTCCTTTACAACCGATTGAGTCGAATTACAAACAACCTGATTTCTAAGGTTTAAGGATATGTAGGCGAGCTCAATGTTGTAAACTTGGCTGTACTCCAACATTCTCTCATAAATCTTATTCTCGAGCAACCTGATTTATTCATAATTCGATATCGGGATAGCTTTTGAATTCTTTCAAAAATCGTGCATTAAATCAAGCGTATCGAACTACAAGTGGCCTGAATTCTCATATAACCTGAGATATGTAGGAAACCCAATTTCGGGGTTCGACTATAATTCCTAGAGTCCGTACCAGAACCATTTTTCCAAAAGATGAAGATGTGGTCGGCCAAAATTGGATTAGTCAATTTCATTTGCCTTGGATTTCTTTCATCAATACAAATCAAACGAGGGACAGTTGTTGACACCTAATTTTGGACCTCCACAATATATATTAATCATCGAGTTTCTTCAATTTCGAACGATTTGAAATAATTAGTTTTATAACATTCAAAATATTTTTTCAAGTTATTTTAAAGTAATTTTAGTCACTTTTATGATTTTTAAGTAATTTTTTTTTTTTTATATAATTTTGTATATAATTAGTATAATTTATAAATATTTTGAAAATCATCTCAAAAAGATTTTAATTTTAGTAAGTATTTCATTAAATTAGTTTAGTTAAAATTATGGTTATAATTTTGAATCATTAGTTTACAATTAAGTTAATTATTTTTTTTCGTTAAGATTAAGAAGCTCTTTAATTAATTAATATTAATTCTTCTTATTTAGGATTTAGTCGAATTTGTTAATTTAACTCAATTTGGCTATTTCTTATACTCAAAGATCTAACCCATCTTTGACCTCACCTTAAACCCATTTGGAGACCAATTTTGGGCCTTTTTTTCACCTCTTTTTAGCAGCCCAATCTCAAAACAATTGCCAACCCATTTCTATTATTCCACACCAAAAGACCCATTACAATACAACAACATTACAACGATCCAAAAACCCAGCCCATAATAACAACAACAAGACCTAGTGTACGCGTACAAAAACGACCCAGAACCCATGCGTTTTTCTTCTTCCTCGCGAACACCAGCAGGAAAACCCAGAACTAGTCGCGAACAATCCAAAATGAAATCTAGCAGCGAAATCGCGACCCGAGTCCATTGAACACCAGCTCGCGCACGTCCCTCTCTTCTTCTCCTCTCATACGAGCAATGTACTCAAATCAGCCAGGTGTTGCAATCTCATGTGTTCTTTGTCCTTGCTCGAAATCGTGCGACTCCTATCAATTTTCCGTTCCCCCTCCCCCCCCAACGTTCTCAAGAAGAATTCGAATTTCAAATTCAAAATGGTTCTAATTTCCCCCATTTTTCAACCCCAATCCTCCTCTATATAAACCCCATCTTTTTCATTATTTTAGGGTGGGATGAAGGTTGGAAAAAATTTGACAAGAAACAAAGGGAAAAAATATAGAAAAAGATAGAAGAGAGGCACATCTTTTACAAGAAAAGAAACCAAATTACAGTGAGTCGCAAGAGAAATACACTTAGTATACATTTTAGGTTCATGTTCGTGGGTTGCGGGGGTTTATCGAAATCATTAAAGTTTCATTTGTTGGTGGTGGAATCGTCCTCGTAGCTAGCTCGTTCCCGTCTCAATTCGCTGCCTGGAAAGAGGTAAAAATCTTTCTCATGTTTTGTTTCATTTAATTTTTGGTTGTTGTGTTTTTCTGTTTATGCTTTCTCAAATATGTCTTGGTATTTTCTTTATGATTGGAATTGAGTGGAATCGATAATGGCTTAGTTGAATTTCTTTTAGTTGATTCTTTACTGTTTGGTTCAACTCATGAAGTATGATGTTCGTCTAGTATGCACCATGCTCTCTCTATCTCTTTATATTTTTGAAATATGATTATTTATTAGTCACTTGTTCATAATGTGAGTTGATTTTGCTATGACTATGATTACTCTCCTTTTGAATTTTATTGTCTTTATACATGCATATGTTTAGGAATCTCCTTGTGTTTAGATTTTTGATAGTTTAATGTGAAATTTGTCATTTTCTTTCGTATTGAATTTATTCTTGTCTCTGTTATGTCATAAGGTAAGGAACAAATGTTTTCTTTTTCTTCTTGCTAATACAGAAGGTTTCTTTGGTCTTCTTAGAGGTCACAAAAATTGGGTGTAGTCATAATTTGGAGTTAAATACTTTCTAATTACCTTATTCATATATTCTAGATAGGTGTAGATGGGTGCTTTATTTTGTATACTTATTCAAAAACTGTTTGTTTTCAAATGATAAAAATTGGTATCCTAAGCATGAAAATCTTTGTCTCGGCATGGCGTCATTTCTTCTATCATTTTTTGTTCGATATTATTGAATTGTCGATTTTCTTGATTACTTGTTGGTGTGTCTCATGAAAAATCATTAGATTTGTCCAGTAGTTACTTTTAGCTTGAAAGTCTTATTCATTGCTTGATTTTGAACTCATAGTCACTGCTCTTTGTTCTGTTATGCTGCCCAACTTAATTAATTTGTCTTAGTTTGAGGATTGTTAAGTTGTATTCACTATGCGAGTGTTGTTGCAAGTGATCGATCCTCTTTGTCATTTAGATTTACAGTTTTGAGATGTATTGTTTGAGTACTAATCCTTATCATTCTTTTTTGTTGCATGTAATACTATCTGAGTCCTCTTGGACTCCTATCTTCTTCCCCCATATTTCAGATAGGCCGTAAATGCCCAAATCCAGTTGTTTCTCTCTCGAGTCAGCCTCATTGCCAATAGAGAAGCAGGTGAACAAGTCGAAGGCAACAAATAAGGCTAGAAACTTAAATTATCTGTTTCGAAAAGCT
Source organism: Solanum lignicaule (assembly GCA_029582545.1). Lineage (NCBI taxonomy): Eukaryota > Viridiplantae > Streptophyta > Magnoliopsida > Solanales > Solanaceae > Solanum > Solanum lignicaule. Next base: position 1,682 of record JAJOOF010016901.1, on the reverse strand, counting down.
GAAAACAGGCTGATATACACTGGTATACAACAGTATACATAATATACAGGTCAAAAAGCTGCGAATAAATGGCTAAAAGCAAGATTACAGGTGTTCTGGAGATAAAATAGATTGTATACATTTAGTGTATGGGCTGATATACAGGAAAACATGCTAGTATACAGCCTATAAACATGAGTATACACTCAGTATATGTGTAGGTTTTCAGAGGAGAAATGGGTTAAAATCCAAATTCTATTTGCTACAGCAGGTCCAAGCCAAAATGGGACCAAAATCCCAATGAAGTTGTAACATCCGGCAAATTGAAATAACTAAGAAGAGGCTTAGAATTTGAAAATTTTCATTTTTGGAAAGGATTTGAAAAATCTGGAAAATTTTGGCTAAGTATGGAAAAGGTGAGTTTTTGGCCAACTTTGATCAGTCGTAACATCTAGCTCATGATGAGTTAGAAGTATTTCCAGTTATGGTTGCATAGCCCTTGGAACGATCTTTCCAACGCCACCGAGTTTGCTCAATTCCGAGTTCGTATGAGCGAGTTATGCCCTTTGAAAGTTGGGCAGTTGGCAGGGAATCCGTCCGAAAATTTAAAGGCATTTTGGTCTTTTTCCTAGCCATTTCTTTTGAGAATATATTGTTGTGTTAGGCTGTTATATGGATCATTTTGTCCCATTTCTAAGAGAGTAAAAAAAAGCTAGGGCTTGAGAGTGAAGAAGAGAAGAAGGAGAAGAAGAAGAGAAAATCGAGGAGATCAACAAGTTTCCGACAAGATTATCGTGGATTTTCGTCGGGGGTGATCCCTATCAAGGTATGTGAGCTTTTAGTGTTGGGTGATCCTTTCCCCCACACACCTAGCCCCTTTTATTTATTGAGAAAGGATTGGTTATGTTGTTAAAGTTGTTAGTTGTTGTTGTTGAAGTTGTTGGAGTTGTTAAAGTTGTTAGTTGTTGTTGTTGAAATGATTGTTGGTTGTGGGACATGATTGGGTTGTGTTTTGAGTTGTAATCCATGGTATGCTGAGGGATATGATGATCCTTGGTGTTTGGGGTTGAAGCCCTTGGAGTAAGGGTGGTTTAGAGTTGAAGAAAAGAGGGAGAAAAGTCAAGTTTTCTGGGCGAGGGGTTGGCGCGTCGCGCCTGCCAGCGCGCCCCAAAATGGGTTCTGAATTTTCCCTCTTGGGGCGCCGCGCCTATCAGAGCGCCAGCAAGAACCCTCTGAAATTTTAGGGCTGGCGCTTCGTGCCTTGCAGAGCGCCAAGAACGCCAAGAACGCCATGTTCCCTCATTATTTCCATGCTTTCTCATGCATGTTCCTAGATATTATACCTATGTTCCCTAGTTGTTCCCAACACCCCTAAGTGTTTCTAAACCTCCCTGTAATGACCCTCTTGGTATTTTATGTGTCTTGCCTTCTGTGTGTCGTTTAGAGCGTTCCTGTAGCGACCCCAAGTCATTTATGACTTGCTGGCACTGACTGTTCGGTCGCCTGGTCGTTCGTTTGGGTTTTAGGCCCGTTTCCCTATTTTGGAGATTTTATAACTTGAAAAGTTGACTTTGGTCAACCTTCTTGGAAGACGTGCTCAGATGAAAATTCTGACAGCTAGGTTAGCTTCGGAATATCGATTTTGGTCTAGAACGACCCTTTGTTCACTTCCCGAGGCTTTAGATGGCAGTTGTGGAATCTGG
>JAJOOF010016898.1:0-13771 GCA_029582545.1 Solanum lignicaule | reverse complement strand
TAAACTTGAAATAATATATTAAAAGATAAAAACTATGAAATAGTATAAGAAATATTTTAAAATTATATCAAAGTAAATATTTTTATGTATAAAATAAAATTTTAAAATTACATATATAATGTCGGATTGGTTTGGTCTCGGGTTGATTTTTTTTTAGTTAAAACCAAACTAACCCAAATATAATCGGGTTTTTTTTTCCCAATACCAAACCAAGTCAAACCAAACCACTAGTCGGGTTTTTTTTTCCGGATTGACTCAATTTACGGTTTGGTTCGATTTTGTACACCCCTAATGTTAATTATAGAAGATGACTACGCAACATTCTCTCTTCAGCACCATCTTATTTGAATTATTTTGCCAACTATTAAATGCGAAAAAGGGGAGCCTAACATAATCGGTAAAGTTGTTGTTATGTGATCAAGAGGTTACAAGTTTGAACTGTGGAAATAACTTCTTACATAATTGCAGAATAAAACTGCATACATAAACCATTGTGGGACGGTCTACGAATTTCTCACACAACGAAAGCTTAGTGTATCAAATTATGTCATTTATAAAAAAAAATTAAACGTGTCATACTATTACTTGAGATATATATTCTACTAATATTTTCACCTTCTCTTTCAAATATATGTCCAACAACTCCACAAGTATAATTAAATAAAGGGTCAAACGCTTTTCTTGTTTATATTAATTGATTAAGATTGAAATTACGTTAGCAACTCAAATAGACTGTTGTTTAATGAGACTATTTTTGGTTAAAATAAAATAAAATTCAACTCGTCTTTTAATGTCCTAATTTTACACTACTAATTAATATGACCAATTCTATGAGCATATATATATTTTTTAGCTAAAGAACTTTCTAAACTAGGATCAAATATTGTCTAATACGTTGAGTTTTTGTTTTAATCTCAAATACTACTAAATTAAACAATACTTTTGTAAATGTGAATGAGTTGCTTTCTACAAGCTTTACAAGTTTTTTTAGATAGCAAAGTTTTCTAATAGTCAATTTCTTTTAAAAATTCTTTTTATATAACTAATACATTTTATTTTTCTTGAGAAATATACTCCAGGTATGTCAAACTTCTTTTAATAATTCTTTTTTATATAAAAAATTTACTTTTAAGAAAATAGTACTCATTTTTTTTAAAAAAAAAAAACCTATAATCTATTATTGCTAAAAAAAAGGCCCCTCAAATTAAATTTGGAGGTCTAACGCATTTGCCTCATTTTTTTTTTTTAAAAAAAAAAACCTTCTAGAGCCGGTGCTAATTCACCCTTCCCTAGACATATTTACATAACACTAATTTTTTTTTATCGAGTAATTCTTTTTTGATCGAGATGTATAGCGAATGTTCATAAATAGACGAAAATGTACAAAAAGGTACATTGCCTGTGCTATTGTTTACGTCTTTTTCTTCTTCTGTATATTTCGTATATGACACAGAAAAACATGTGTGTAGTATTGAATTATACGTAGATACATACACATATACGCAAAAGTATTTCCAAAGTTTGGGATTATATATATATATATATATATATATATATATATTAAAAATACTCATACTAAAGGAATGTTTATGTATAATGACAATGATTCAAAGGTTCAAAAAAATAAAATTGAGTTAAATATTGTCTCCAGCTTTTTTTTTTCTTTTTATCTTTTTTTCCCTTTCTGACTAATTTACAAATTGTCCCATCTTCCCTCGACATAGGAAAATAAAAAAGGAGAAAAAGTAATTTGATAATTAAAAAAAATTGCTACTTTCTCCGTCTTATTTTATATGAGTTAGTTTGATTGACATAAAATTTAAGATAGAAAAAGAGACTTTTGAAATTTGTTATCTAAAATATGTGATAAATGTATGTGTAACTATAAAAATGTAATTTTTTTAATATTAATTAAAAAGAAAAGTGAGTCATGTAGATTAGGACGGAAAAAGTAACTTGTAAAAAAAATAAAGAGAAAGAAATCCTAAAAGTAATTAAAGTGTACTTTGTCTGATTATCTAGGGGGAATAAAGTAGACAAGGCATGAATAAAGTAGGGATTTCATTCCCAATTCCTTAAACACATCGAAAACATATGAGTAAAAAGCTTTCCTACTTAATTTGACAAAATGAACACACAAAGAATATGTGGAAAGCAATGAATTGAAATGCGTGAAAGGTTAATTAAAACACATTTAAATTTTAAAAATAAGAGTGATTTATGATAATTTTATGTAATTTTACTTTTTCATTTTTTTTATTATTGTATTTCGATAATGTTTTTTTATGAATGTCATATTCTACTTATTTTTTATCAGTTATTATGTTTTCCTAACTGTCGTATATACTTTTTGTTAGTGCGTAATGAAAAAGTCTCACATCGATATTTAATGAGATGTGTGGTCTTCTTAATTAGTTCTCCTCCCTTCAGTTAGCTTTTGGGGTGTGAGTAGACTCAAGAACTAATTTTTTGTGGCGTCAGAGCATGACTCTTTTCACTCAATGTTTGGACCCTAATTAAATTTGTTCATGCACGAGATGTCCCACCTTGGTGTGATGTAGGGTGTTGAAGAATGAAAAAGTCTCACGTTGATGATCAATGAGATAGACATTTTTTTATAAAGTTTGGACAACCGTCCTCCCCTTTGAACTAGCTTTTGAGATGTGAGTTAGACTCAATACTTAATTTTACATCTTTTCCATAAAATGCTTTGACTTGCCGTAAGGGTATCATCTGCATATATACACTTTACTCTATCCTCTCCAAACCTTACGAAATTATACTGAATATATTATTATTGTTGTATCATGTACATATGAACCCATTGGCAGCCCCTTAAAGTTGGCACTAACTTTCACTTAGACACCTCAAGTAAGCTTTGTTTATTTTGAACACTTTAAGTAGGAGTTTGTTGCGTCATTTTGACACTTTTCGCTGACATGGCATAATGAGTGTATAACACTCACTAACAGCGCGTCAGAGTTTTATTTAACCTTTTTTTTAAATTTCTTTTTTGTCTTGTCCTATTTTCAACTACCATTTTCATATATTTAAACTCCTTTCATGGTGAAAAGTGTTGACAGAAATTTTAGAGTTAAATATATATCTCACTGATTTAAATTTAATAGTAAAATTAGTTTATTATTTGTTTTTAAATCAGGACTCGTTTAAATTATGTGGTTCAAAATCATGATTGAAATTAATACAAACAATTTTGTTGCTTGATAGTTTAATGAGAAAATGATCAAAATGGTCTTTAATGTATATGTGTTGCTTTATTTTGGTCCTTAATGTATCACACATGATTGAAATGGTCCTTAATGTATTACAAAAAGTGTTCACTTTAGTCTTTTACCCTAAATTTAATTAAAACTACAAAAGAATGTGTTATATTTAACGGTGGATCCCACATGCTAACAAAATATAATAATGTTATTTTTTTTGCAAGCTCCAAAAAAGAGCTCCATGATTATCATCATTTTTTCTAACAATTTTTTTTTTATTTTCCCTCTTAAAATATTATTTTATCTCTCGATTTCTAAATACTGTTCTCCATTCTCATTTATGCATATTAAAATTCATGTTTATATATGATGTAGCTTTGTGGAAAATGACTTAGCTAAGCTTTGGGTGTCTTATATTATTGGAGATTTTATGGTATTTCTGTTTACTGATTCGACCGTAAAATTTTGATTTTATCAATATATTTTTTGTGATTAAAAATTATTCCGTCATTTTGATTCACTGAAGTAAGAAATCACATTATCATTAACAATTAAGGAAGCTTTCGCATTAAATTCCGTCAAGTTGTTGTTTTGGGCTCATTTAGATCTTAATTTAAGTTTGAATAAACTATCGACAATAACACCAGAAGGAGTATAATTTAATAGCTAAAAATTGCTTTGGAGTTAAAATAATATTTATGAAAAGAGAAAATAATGAACTTTGTTAGAGAAAGTAGAGAAAATGGTGGTGTCTATGGAGCTATTTCTTTAGAGCTAACAAAGAAGATAACAATGGTACAGTTTGTTAGCTACACGTGGGATCCACCGTTAAAAATAACACCTTCTTTTTGACATCTTTGTTAGATTTAGGGTGAAAGACTAAAATGAACACTTTTTGTAATACATTAAGGACCATTTCAATCATGTGTGATATATTAAGAACCAAAATAAAGCAACGTAACACATGTACATTAAGGACTATTTTGATCATTTTCTCATAGTTTAACCCTCATATTCCTGTTAGATCTAATTCTCTCAAAAATTCCTTTTTAGTATCTCTTTCTTAGATTCCATTCTGTATTTTATGCTCTAATTAGTCTCTAACTCTCCATGGGAAACGGCACCTGCACTTAAGTTTCCAATGATGATAAATTTCTTCCTTTTGTTTGGTCCTAATTTCCTCAATTTTCTGTTTTTACTCCACTACAGATATAGAATAGGAATTATTTTTCACTCAAATCATTCAAATTCCATCGAATGCTTATTTTATAGGGAAGAAGATTTAATATATTTTGAATCTTGAAAGAATAAAGAAAGCTCGGCTATGACTGAGAAGACGAATGGGGTAGGGGTGGATTTGATTTTCGTGGAGAAGACGATTGGTGTTGGCGGGCAGCGGGGGGATAGGGGTCAGGGGTGGTTTGGTATTCTGCAAAACACTTCTTTTTAAAAGTGATTAAGTTTTCCTTTTGTAATTATTTGGGCAAAATGCCACGTGTCATCAATTCACTGGTTATCTTTTTGGTTTTACCAAAATTCATTGTTTAAGAATTATTTTGGGGGGAAAACAAATGTCCTTATTTTATTGGACACTTTACAGGTCACTCGCGAGTGTAACGCGTACACATTATATATTTTTGCTTATTGAAAAAAAAAAGGTGTCAAAATGACATAACGGAACCCTACATGAGGTGTCTAAAGTGAACATACCCCAGTTGAGGTGTCTAAGTAAAACTTCGTGCCAACTTTAGGAGGCCACCGATGGATTTGGCCAATAATATAAAAGGAAATCCATAACTAGTAATATTATTCATTTTTCAAAAAATAGTAATAAAAACATTACGATACATATATAACCTCCAACAAATCTCATAAAATTAGAATTGTTTTCTTCTGCTTCACACAAACTCTAGTTGTCCCTGTCCCAATCCCAATCCCATCCACCACCAGTGCTCCGCCGTCGAGCGCCACTGCTCGATCATTCCACCAGGCGACTTTGTCTATTCTTTTTTTCGTCGCTAGGATTTTTTCTCATCGGAATTCTCTCACATGATTTCTACAACTTCTTCTCTCCATGTATAAGTGTATATCATTGTATATCAATATATGCATATGCGCTTAACATATGCATGACATACAATGATATACATTGACGCACACAAGGCATACAAAATATACATGTGACATGCACACAATATATGATGGCATACACACAAAATGTCAGTGTATGTGTAATCACATTATGTATAATATATACACAATACATATAAATGTATACACTTGATACACAATATCTATACATTTATTCCACCTTTAAAGTACCTCCACAAATTATTATAACTACCATCACAAACCACCTGATGTCCTGATGACCTGATCCACCATTTTGTAAATAGGAGCGTTAAATGGGATGGTTGGGTTGCATTTGGACATATCAAAATTGATTGAGTTAAATCACTTAAACTGAAAAAGATTGGATTAAAATGGGCTAAAAACCCGAGTCATAATTTAAGCCATCCAATTAGAAAAGTTTTTTGATAAGTTTTTCCATGGGTCCATTTAAAAAGTTATAAGTCACATGTTTGAGTGGTGGAAACAATTTCTAATACTTGTTAGGTTTAAATTGTTTATATCACACTTTTTGAAATGCGGTCTTTTCCAAACCAGACTAAGAGATATTTTGTATACTCAACTATTTCTTATGTCCTTAATGATTATATTCTTTTAAGACAAATGATTACATTCTTCTTCACGTAATACACCAAAACAACTTGCCACTAGTGTATGTTCTCTTAACTTGTAGCAAATATATAACGTTTCAAAAATTAATGTTTTTTTTTTGTTTGCTTTGAGACAAATAATGCGTAAAATGTGGATTTATTTGTACTTATAATGAAAATTTGTGGCCCTTAAGATAGATATAGAAGAACTAACTAGCTAAAATTTAATTATATTGCTAATTGCGAGGAGCCCATGATAGCTAACCTATAATATATTTTGATATGCATTATATTTTACGTGATTTGGATGAGGAAATTATTATGTTTGGTGTCCCTCAAAGTGTTCGGTTTTCCTCAAAGTGTTCAATTTTGAATTGTTGTCTTCCAAAATATTCGGTCTTGAATTTGTGTTTTCACTTAATAGTTTTTTTTTTAAAATGACCTTAATTTGAAAAAAAATTGGTTGGAGATTAAAATAACAACTTACACCTCATGAACAACAGTTTACACTATATCATTAAGTCGATCTTACTTATGAGATACATTATATCTCTTGTGTTAGATGCAAAACTTAGCACAAGGGCTTTACAAAAATTAACGTCTGCCTCATGGGCAACAATACATAATATTAACCAAGTTTAACTTATGAGGTAATTAACTTACGGCTTATGAGCAAAAGTTAAAATCTATGTCTGATGAACAATATACCTAAGGCAAAATTTCGGATCGATTGTGCAGGTTTATTGTTTTGAAATGTCCTGAACATCTATCTTATAGACAAAAGTTAAAGCATCTAGCTAATGAGAAAAAATTATTAAGCAGGACCAAAAAATGAGACCACCTTTCACAGAGACTAATTTTGTATTTTTTTTTATTGGGGACAAAATATCAACATTAATCCATTTTAGGGCCATATTTTTTAACTTGACCCGATTTAGACGTGGAAAATTTACCAAATCTCGATTTCTTATGTTGTAACTAATCTATTCAATAATCCTAGGACTATTATAAATTAATTTACACGTTAAAGATACTAAGTACTAGGAATTTGTTTATATGTTTTGGGTAAAGCTAATGTAGTTATCATTTACCAAAATTAACTAGGCCAAGAGGATAAATTGTGCACGTATTGTTGATTTTGATTTGTGGGGTCCCTTTTCCTCTTTACTCATTTCTTAATCAAAGTATCTTCTATTCTTGGGATTACTTGGCATTTGATTAGTTTTGGAGAAGAAAAGGCAACCCTAATTTTGATATTATACCGTGTAATATCAGAGATGGAGTCAGAATTTTTAAATTTTCTGTAATTAATTTTAAATTAATAATATTTACATATTAATGAATTTTCAAAATAAGTATAATTTTTTTTTTATCAAATCTACTATGTTCATACCTGGCATTCTAGCTCTGCTCCTATGTAATAGTATTATAACAAAATTGGCAAAAATACTATTTTGGTTGAGATATCTTCATTTCGATTAAAGATTTCAGATTTAAGCACGAGAATGGAGAACCAATCTATAATAAGCGTTTATTCTTCTCAATAGACGTATTAAATACTCATTTAAATTAATCAGACTAATAAATTTTGACTTAGGTGAACCAATAATTTCAAATACTGAATGATTAAATTGAAAAAAGAAAAGAAAAAGGCATTGATTGGGGTTACGTCACCATTTTCTCTTTCTTGTTGATATAAGACACCAATTGAATCTTGTATTGTTAGGTGGTAGTATCTTGAAGATTCTATTTCTTGGAGTAACTACCAACTACTCTCTCCGTTCCATTTTATGTCACCTTTTTACTTTACACTTGCATTAAGAAATGATGTAATTTTACCCTTCTACTCTTATTTAATATTTTCTTAAGTTAACTTTATTAATAAATGACAAGATTAATTAACTATTCTATCAAGGGTATAATAGGCAAAATATGATAATTTATGCATAAATTTTATAAAATGACAAGTATTGTGGTCCAACTATTTATCAAAAGGAATGACATATAAAATGGGACGGAGGGAGTACTATTGTTACTAGTACTATTTTCTTTTGTTTCCGCTTAATATTTGATATTCATATTTAAATTTGATTAAATTTAGATTCATGTCAAAAAGTTTCAGACTGGGGATAAAACATTTTCTAACAATGACAACTTTGTATTTAGAAAGACTCGAATCCAAAATATCTAATTAAAAATGAAGAAATACTTATCACTTCAATAGAACTCTTATCTTAGTACTATTTATCTTTCTTCTCTCCATCACTTTAACTTGTATTTTTGGCGCACTTAATCAATTAATTTTAAATTTGAATGTCCTTTTCTAAGGATACTTATTTCAAGACGCTACCTAATAAACTAATCAAATGATCAACAAAAATAGAAGCAAAATATTACTTCTATGTCCCTAATTGTATGACAAGTTATTTTATTTAATTTTGTGATGTCATAAATACTATATGGTATTTTAAAAATAAAAATTGTATTATATAAATCAACTTAAGAGGTTTGATCAGAGAATCAAATTCATTTAACTAATTAAAGTTAAATATTTTATGTGATAATTTTTTATTAAACTAATTTGACACCATTTTTTAACAATTGTCAACTACTATGTATTTGAACAAATCAAATTAATTCCTAAAACTTATTCCAACTCAAATGATATTCAACCTCCTAAAAGATATATTGTGAGAATTTGGAAATGGTGAACATTTTAATTACTAAAAATAAAAAATTGATTATATGATTAAACAAACAAGGGAAATTTAGCAATTTGGTAGCCCAAACAAAATATTTAATTATTTTGGCCCAACTCTCAACTTATTTGGTTCAAATTTGATGATATGAAATTTTTGGTTCGTAATCAAGTGGGTATTGTTGAATAACAAGGGAAATTAAGTTAGTCGCCTCTACATTGTTATTTTTTCCATAGATATCTAATTTTATAAGGATTCAAACCTAAAGTTTGAATTCCATTAGAGCAGAATTGATCTGGTTTTGGGCGAAAATTCAACGTGGATGAAGAATAGGAGAATACAAGACGTGTATATCTATGTGTTCCTTTGTATATCTCCCCTAGTATATTTCATGTATATATGTGTATCCATATATATATGTGTGCGAGATATATAAGTTTGATGTGCTTTTGGTGTCTGATGAAACTAATTTGGCTGTCCATTGCTTACAAAACTTTGCGAAAATTAACTAAACATGGCAAGGCCCAAAGGAGCAAGTGTGCATGCATACAAAGTGGGACATGAGTAATTTGATGGGAAAACTACTTTGTATACACTCCTTCGTTAAAATAAAGGCTAACAATACAAATCCTACTTATTTAGGTGTAAATTACTTCCCTTCACGCGAATTTTCAATATTACTAATCTTATCAGAATTTAGACTTTGGATGTATATGTATATCAAGCGCGACTACATACATGTATCTATGATATATGAGGTTAAAATTGGATGTAATTTGTTTCAGATACAATGTATTTCAAGTGGATTCACATATATCTGACTTTCTTTCTCTCCTCTCTCCTCTCTCTCTTGTCTCTCTCACTAACCTCTCTCCCTATGTATTTGTATTTCAGAATATATTTGAAATGTATCTAGACTATCTCACTCGCCACCCTCCTATCTCGTCGCCTCCCTCCTATCTCACCACCTCTTTCCCTATTTCAGTGTATGTGGTAGCAAAAGTATATGTATATAAAAAGTATATGTATATAAGTGTATTTGACTTGAAATCTGATACGAAATTATTAAATAGTGAGACAATATGTAATTATTTCAAACAAAAGGGAGAATTAGTAAATATGGTAGGAATGTGTGTAATTAGGTAGTTTTTTCCTTAAAATAATAGATAGAAAATGTACATCCTTTGTATATTAATATATGATATACATAGAATATACATTTTTATTTTAAAAAAGTGTGTATTTGCCAACTAGCCATTTATATAACTTACCCTCCTCCTTCTTTTAATAGAGAATTACATATGACACACATAATTCATAATCTCTTTATTATTATGTCAACAATAAATTTTTTCTAAAGAAACCATTTTATATATGTCATAATGAGTGATGCAAAAACTTCATAAAATAAGCTATTGATCGAATCTTGAAATCATGAGTCTTTTGATTTTATGAATACGAAAATCACAACTTGTTATTTATTTTGCTAAAATAAAATATCAAGTTGTTGATTTTGTGAACATTTTTCTATAAGGTGGTCACATCAAAACATTCTTTTGATATTTTCTAAAGGACCACATTCATGTTCACTTGTACATTTTTTAATGTACCTTCCCCCTACTGCATTATTCAGAAGAAAGTTAAGACATTACACATTATCCAATATTAATTCATGTGACCCATTCAAGTGTACTTGACCCGAATTCAAATGAGGTGTTGACTAAATCTAATAAGTTAGATTTCATGAATTGTTATGGCTCGATCATATTTTTATGAGCTAATTTTACTATTTTTAGTTTAGATGTGTACTTGTAGTGTTCATGGGGAAGTGTACAAATATTTGCTATTGAGGCCGTTATTTAACTTGTGCCTATTTTGCAAGTTTATCTACTTTGAAAACAAGCTTCAAACGAACATGATTGAAATTGAAGATTTATGTATGACCTTAAATAATTATATTTCAAATAACATAGTGAAGGTTAAACATTAGGTATTTTGCCTGAAGTTTGATAGGGCTTGCCAAAGTATACTTTCAGACAACTTTGACTGAAATTATGGACTTGACAAAGCTAAACTTTTAGACATTTTTCAAAAGTTTACTTGATTTTTCAAGGGTAACTTTATTTTATTTTTTTATCGAAATTGTGAATTTAACAAAATCAAACTTTAGACATTACTAAACTCGTAGAGACCAACACATTTATGAATAAAGAACCAAACTTTTATATGCACTTCAACCATACATGATTAAAGTGCACGAAAGAATTGACTAAAACTTTATTCATGTGTAAATTTTTAGTCATGTGTTTTGAAGTTCATCTGAATTTTTGCCTGAAAACAAAAATTTAGCCTTCAAATTTTAACAATCCAACACTCAAATCTACTCTAAATAAAATAAACTCAAACTAGAAATATAACTTTCATATATAATAAAGAGCAAACCTCACTAATCAATTTATCAAAATAACAACAAATCCATTAATTTGCAATAGTGATCATGATTTGTCATTATTTTCCAGACCCATTTAATTTAAACTATTTTTTTTTTATATTTGATATCTAAAACTCAATTTTTACAATGTTCATTGGTTCAATTTTATTGTGATGATAAATTGAATATGCAAAGGCAGAATAGATTTTTGTGCAACATTGTCCAATAATAAGGCAAAATTCTTCCTTGAAAAACTCTCTAAACAAATTAAATGTTTTCTACAACTATTAAATCACTCCGAGATGTATGCAAAAACAATTTAGGCATAGGAACTTGTAATCACATGTGTCATGTCATGCAGGGGCGGAGTCGGGATGACGGAAAGGAGATTCATCTAAAAAAATACTCCCTCCGTCCCATTTTATGTGAGGTACTTTGACTCGGCACGGAGTTTAAGAAAGAAAGGAAGACTTTTAAAACTTGTGGTCCAAAATGAATGATAGAAATTTGTGTGGCTGTAAATCATTTCATTAAGGGTAAAAATAGACATTTTATAGTCAAATTGTTACTTAATATAGAAACGTGTCATTCTTTTTTGGACTGACTAAAAAGGAAAGTAAGTCACATAAATTGGGACAGAGGGAGTAACGTATATTGTATAGGTAAGATCAAATATGATATATATTTATGAGAGTAGTATTGAAAATAATCCTAAACTCGACTTGAATTATTAATTAGTTTCATCCCTGAACTATTGACAATCTTTAAAACATTCCTTTACTTGACTAACTGAACTTGTTATGTCATGTGTCATATATATCAGGGTGTATCTAAGTTTAATTAGTCAAGTATAGAGTTGTTTTTAACACTACAAGAAAATTGTGAATTACATGGGGATTTTCCTGGGGATTAGTATGAAAATTTGCAGGAAATTAAGTTTCCTACGGATTTTTATATTGATTCCCCGGAAAATCCCCATGTAATTCACATTTTTCTTGAAGTGTAAGGCTATCAATAGCTCAGAAGCAAAACTATTTACGTCAAGTTCAGAGATGTTTTCAATAGTTATCTCTATATTTATATATTGTGTATTGAACTTCCTTGACATAGCTTGAGGATCTATTTGAAATCAGATTAATATGGTTCTAAGCCCAAGTAGAGATGACATAACCATAGTCCATATTCATGGGACAAATTGAAGAAGGGAGATGACAGATTTTACTAATTTAGGGAATTTTGCCAAAAATAAGACCAATAAATTTTCAACCACCAAACAATATTTGTCAACAAACGACAGCCAACATGCATGCATGTAAATTAGAACACAAGCTGTCGATTCACATGTATTATGTCTCCCAATCCTCTTATTAGAAGATATGTTTAGATTATATATATAATTTGGTCCTACAACTATATATATTTTTGTCTATACTGGGGCTAAAGCACTCCTTAATAAAGGTGAGTCCGTACCAGAAGGACTTGAACTTGAGATATTTAATTAAAGATGAAAAAGACAATTTAAAGAACAATTTGACAAAATCAATGACAGATCATGCATCAATGAATCAATTTCATTGATATATGATATTTTTAGAAACTAAAATGGTTGAGATAAGAGATTTGGTTAGGTGGGGTAAGGGGTGGGGGCGGGTCTTAAGAAGAAGAAGAAAGGGGTGGGGTAGGGTGGGGTGGTGGGTGGTTTCAAGGAAGAAGGAGAGGGTGGGGGTGGGGGGCTGAAGGAAGAAGAAAGTTGCAGGCGAAGTAGTGGGGTGGGATAGAGGGCTGATGGGCTGATTTTTTTCTCTTTTTTTTTTTAATTTAAATTATCTTTTAATGATTTTTAATATAAAAAATATATATTCACTCGCTTTAAGGAGCGTGCAGTCAAATATTTTTCCATCTCAGCAATATTAGTGCCACATAAGTTCGGTCATTGGTCAAATGTGTTTAATATATTGTGTTTTAGTAAGTTTAAGGATTCAGTTGGCAAAGTCGTGAGTAGGGTTCAACTGACAAATGGAACCAAGTATAAGGGTCTCCCAGGTCATTCCGCCTATATTATTTCAATGCAAGACTTTATTAGTAAAAATTTCATTCGTCCACTTTTAATTGTCATGTTACACTTTTTGAAAGTCAAATTGACTAATTTTCAAAGTTAAATTAGATTACATTAATTCGATATATTAAACAAACAAAAAATTAGATATTCAAAAACTATAAGAAAAGTACTATAATTGCAATTATTTTGCATATCAATATAATGAAAAAAAATACATCATAAAAAATTAGTCAAAGTTCTTATAGTTTGACTCTAAAAAAAATTATGACAATTAAAAGTGAACGGAGGAAATATTATTTCAATTATTTAAGTTGTGATATTGAGTTTCATTTTATTAAATGAACTTCTAAACTAATCATACTTTATTGACTTTACACATTTTAAATTATATATAGTTGAATTGCACAATTTTGAAGAACTAGAAAAATAACAAAATGGTGTTTTTACTTCTCTTTTTTCCACTCTAAATTACTCACAAAAAATAAGAAGGAAAAAAATAGAAACTTCAATTCGAAATACAACTGTGCAATTTTCAAAGAGCAACTTTCACATCTAGCAAATAAAAAAAATTATATTTGTATGCTATAGCAAAGTTTGCATAATTGCGCTCCATAGCAAACATATATATGTATAATTCG
>JAJOOF010016896.1:0-20963 GCA_029582545.1 Solanum lignicaule | reverse complement strand
CTAACACAACAATATAACCTCAAAAGAAAAGATTTGTGAAAAGACCAACATGCCCTTAAATTTCCGGACGGACTCCCTGCCAACTGCCCAACTTTCAAAGGGCATAACTCGCTCATACGAACTCGGTGGTGTTGGAAAGATCGTTCCAAGGGCTTTCCGAACATAAATAGAACTACTCCTGCATCATCCTGATCTAGGAGTTATGACTGCTCAAAGTTGGCCAAAAACTCACTGATTTCCATACTTGGCCGAATTTCCAGATTTTGAATTTTTCTAAAAGTGACTACTTCCAATTTCAAGCTTCTTCTTATTCATTTTAAATTGTCGGAGTTACACAATTAAAACGAAATTACATATAAACCCCTCATAGAACCTCATTATAAAGTCAACACAAAGTCATAGGCTCTTGCTTAACCTATCATTTTTTTCGAGTCGTTACAAAGCCCCAGACATCAAATAACTCAGTCACCAATATAGGATTCATATGTTGCTCTTGCTTCTTTGAAATTCCTCCTTCTCTTTGGCAGCGGTCATAAGACTTGGCAAAATCATGAGCATCTTGGTGGATGGTAGGCCAGTAATATCCACACTGCAAGATTTTATGTGCAGTACGAATACCATTATGGTGCCCACCAATAGGCGATGAATGACACACCTATAGTATACTCATCGTCTCAACCTCGGGCACAAAGCGACGAATAATCCCATCATCACAAATACGAAACATGTAAGGCTCATCGCAAAATAACTTCACATCAAACATAAAGTTTTTCTTTTGGTGTAATGACAAATCCAATGGAACCAAATCACTTGGAAAGTAGTTAGCAAAATTTGCGAACCAAGGGATAAGATCATGAGAAGCAACCAATACCTGTTCGTCTGGGAATGCATCATTAATCTCAGCCCCGTCTCCTAACTTGAGCATAACTTCCTCCTTTAATATGGACAAATGGTCGGCAACCTGATTTTTGTTCCCTTTCTATCCTTCACCTCAAAATCTAACTCTTACAGCAAGAATACCCATCTAATCAACCTCGGTTTTGCATCCTTTTTAGCCATCAGATACCTCAATGCAGAATGGTCAGCATGCACTATGACCTTAGTACCAAGCAAGTAGGATAGAAATTTCTCGAATGCGAAAACCACAGCAACAAGTTCCTGTTCAGTCACAATATAGTTCTTTTGAGCGACATTCAGAGCTTTGTTGGCATAGTAAATCAGATAAAGAATCTTCTCTCGCCTCTGTCCCAATACCACACCAAGCGCCACCCCACTCGCTTCACACATTACTTCAAACGGTTGCCCTCAATCCAGTGAAATAATGATAGGTGCTAACACTAACCTTTCTTTCAACTCTAAAAATGCTCTCAGACAAGTATTTTCAAAATCAAACTTACACTCCTTTTAGAGAGGTTTGCACAATGGGTATGCAATTTTTGAGAAATCTTTGATGAACCTCTACTAAAAACATGCATGCCTAAGAAAACTTCTAACACCCTTAACAGAGACAAGTGGTGGAAGCTTTTCTATTACCTCAACTTTGGCTCTATCAACCTCAATACCTTTATTAGAAATACGATGACCCAGAACTATACCCTCTATCACTATGAAGTGGATCTTTTCCCAATTGAGCACAAGATTGCACTTTTCACATCGTTTCAGTACCTCGGCAAGATGCATCAGACAACCATCAAACGAGTCACCTACTATAGAGAAATCATCCATGAATACCTCAATCGTGTCCTCCACCATATCTGAAAAAATCGACATCATACACCTATGTAAAGTAACATGAGCATTACACAACCTAAATGACATCCTTTTGAAGACGAAAGTCCCATATGGACAAGTAAAGATTGTTTTCTCTTAATCTTTCGGAGCTATGGAGATTTGATTGTAGCCCGAATACCCATCTAGAAAACAATACCAACCCTTACCAGTAAGACGATCCAACATCTGGTCCATGAATGGCATCGGGAAGATCTTTTTCTGTCCATGCATTTAGCTTGCAGAAGTCCATGCATACTCGCTATCCAGTCACTGGCCTCATCGGAACATGCTTATTTTTTGCATTAGGAACCACAGTAATTCCACCTTTCTTGGGTACACATTGAACATGACAGACCCAACTACTATCTGCAATGGGATATATAACTCCAGCATCAAGCCACTTAATAATTTCCTTTTTCACTACCTTTTGCACAGGTGGATTAAGTTTCCTTTGGCGCTCAATACTTGTCTTGCTGTCTGGCATGAGTTGGATTTTATGAGAACAAATGCCAGGAAAAATCCCAAAAATGTCTGCAATAGTACATCCAATAGCTCGCTTGAACCTCTTCAACACAGAAACTAATGCCTCTACTTGTTCCCCACTCAAATCTACAACAATCTGTACCGGTAAAGTGTTATCTCTCCCCAAGAATACATACCTTAAATGAGATGGTAGAGCCTTGAGCTCCAATTTTGGAGGCTTTTCCACATATGTTTTTGCAGGTAGAGAGTCGCGATTTGTCATATCTAACTCCAATCTTTTTGGTTTGGAATGGAATTCGAACCTATCAAGTGCGGCAACAAATTCATCATAGTCTTCAATACCATCACCATCAAAATTCATCATTACCGCTGCCAGTGCATCAACACCCAACCTTTCTTCAATAGACACATCAGAACCTCATTCCATAAAATGATTCACTACTGATACAAACTTGAGATCGCTTTCCTACTTCATAGACCTATAGATATTAAAAGTTACCTCCTCATTATTTAGTCGAAACTTCATCTACCCTCTCTCCATATCCACTAAGGCACACCCAGTAGCAAGGAATGGTCTCCCTAAGATGATGGGAACCTTAAAATCAACCTCACAATCAATTATCACCAAATCCACCAGAAAATAAACGACTCCAATTTTCACAAGGACATCTTGGAGAACACCAATAGGCTTCTTCACAGTTCTATCGGCCATGAGTAGAAGTATTGCAGTCTGTTTTTGAGCCCTTAAACCCAACTTCTTATATATGGACAACGACATCAAGTTGATGCTAGCACACAAATCACACAAAGCTTTTGCAAAGTGGAAAATCCCGATGGTACAAGGAGTAGCGAAAGCTCCAAGATCCTCTTTCTTTTGGACAAGTGACCTAGTAGAAATAGCACTGCAATGTTGCAACGTCTCATTATTCTCAAAACTGATGGCCCTCTTCTTAGCCCCCAAGTCTTTCATAAATTTCACCTACCCAGGTATTTACTCCAAAGCCTCTATCAATGGAACATTGATGGAAAGCTGTTTCAACATAGTTATGAACCTACGGTATTTTCCTTCTTCGGTCTTCTTCACCAATTTCTGTGGGAATGGAGGTGGAGGTCTAGGGATGGGAACAACTTTTTGGGTCACCTCTATTTTCTTCTCTGTAGCATTGTTTGACTCTCCAGTAACCTCAGTCTTATCTGCATCTTGTTCTCCCACAATTTCAACCTCAGATGGCATAGGGGATCAATGGTTGGTTTACCTCCTTGAGTAGTGACTGTCATAGAATGCCCATCATTCTTTGGATTCTGGATGGTGTTTCTAGGAAGTGTGACGGGCTGACGTGGGTTCATAGTAGTGGACAACTGACTAAACTGCTGCTTAAGTTGCTTGATCGACACTGCTTGGGCATCAACTTTTTGACCGATTCTAGACAAGTCATTTCGCATCTCTTTCACATTCTCATCAGTTGCATCAAACCTCTGCATCATCTTTTGCATCATATCTTCAATGCGTGACATACTACCCCCAACCTCTCTATTGCCAGATTCCCTATTCCTAGGTGGAACATAGGGCCCAAATCTCTCAATTATGTTGCCATAGTTGTTCCAGTTGTAGTTGTTATCACGATCGTAGTTCCCATCCCATACATAGTTTCCCTCCCAATTGTAGTTTCCATAGTTCCAACATTGGTTTCCTTGACCTCGGCACCAATTATCCGAGTTGGAACCTTAGGCGTTTGCTCAGAAACCTCCCATATGATCATTTACTCATACACATCCTCCTAATAGTAACATTCCTCAACTGGTGGTGGTGGGATTCTAGTTAGGTAGTTTACTACATTCACCTTTTCTGCATTTGCACTCACATGGTTTCTTCCTCAATCACTAATTATAATCGAACAAGAACTCATCAAAATCCAACAATCAAGATTATTAAAGGTATTTCAAGAAAACTCAACAAGAACTGAAATCCTTCAACTTTAAGAACAAATTTGCACTGAAAATAGCATGATTGGTGTTTGGGTTAGTGAACCCAACACTATGAGAACTCACTTACCTCTTGGGGATTAAACCCTTGGCGAAACAACCTTTGATTCGCAAGAAAACTTGAAGAACACCTTGACTTTTCACTGTTTCTCCTCTTCTTGATCTTCTCTCAAAACCCTAGCGTAGATTAGGATTTGTAAAACTGAGCCAAATTAGTTTAGACCCCTAATTATTTACTAAAAATGGTTTTAGCTGATTGGGTAAGGAAAAGACCTAAATACCCCTCATATTTTTGGGTAACTTTCCTTAAATGGACAGCCTGACTTCAAACAGGTATATCTCCCTTATATGAGCTCAAAAATTAGCAAACTCGGTGGCGTTGGAAAGAGGATTCCAAGACCTTTCATTTGATATCTTATTGTCCACCTTACTCATCATGTACTGAAAGTTATGATCGTTTGAAGTTGACCCAAAACTCATAACTTATGCATAACTTGCAAAATTTTAGATTTTGTTATTTCCAATTTAGTTCTTTCCATTTTTAGATCTTTCAAATACCGAAGTGTTACAATATCTCCCCCTTGGGAATATTCTTCCTCGAATGAGATTACTCTAAGTAGACTAAGGGTGGTAATATCTAACACCTAGCTCAAACACTCAATATGCAAAGTAACACAACATTTCAACTAAAATAAATTCCAAGAAAAGGATTAGTACCTTAATTTATAATTTCTCCGGACTCAAAGAGATGTGGGTATCTCTTCTTCATATCCTCCTCAGCCTCCCAAGTAGCTTCCTCAATAAACTAATTCCTCTATAAGACCTTAACTGATGCTACCTCCTTGATTCTCAACCTGCGAACCTAGTGATCTAGAATATGAATAGGAATCTCCTCGTAAGATAAGCTATCCTTAATACCAATGTCTTCAATCGGTATAATAAGTGAAGGATCGCCCATACACTTTTTCAACATGGAAATGTGTAATACCGGATGAACCATTGCTAACTCTGAGGGTAGCTCCAATTCATAGGCTACATTACCAATCATCTTGGATATCCTGTAAGGACCAATATACCGGGGACTAAGCTTCCCCTTCTTGCCTAACCTCATAGAACCCTTCATAGGTAAAACCTTCAAGTAAAACTAATCATCTACTTCAAACTCTAAGTCTCTTCTCCTAACATCAATATAGGATTTCTGACGACTCTGCGCTGTTTTCAATGTCTCTTGAATAATCTTCACTTTCTCCGTAGCTTGATGAACCAAATCTGGTCCTATCAACCTAGCTTGACCAACCTCAAACCATCCAATTGTGACGACCCAGGGGTACCACCTAGATGTAACACGGCGTACTCGACCACAAAGGGGTCTCATACAAGCCCTTAGCATAATCATAAACATAAGTAATAGAAATGATGCGGAATTTAAAACTTTTTACAATCGAAGTCTTTTCATACCAAAAATAGAAGTTTAGACATTGTCTCATTAAGCATCTACTACAATCGAGAATCAATAGGGTCACAACCCTTTAACAATAAAGTCTCAAAGTAGAATATACGAAAGGAAACTAGAAATGAATAAGTCTTGTCCTCAAACCATGAGGACTCACCGAGCGTGGAGAATAGTCAATCCAAGCTCTACTCGAAAGGAGAAGTATACCTCAACGATCGGAACCTACACTTATAGAAATGTAGAAAATATGGGTTAGCACAAAAATTGTACCATGTATGGAAGCTATGCATAAAAATTCTTAAATCATGTAAAAAGGGACATTTAGTTGAAATCATGCACTTTGTCAAGTTTAAGAATCATCATGCACATTAGTGTACTTACATAGTCAATCCATCTCATAAACAACCCTAGGCTACCATAATCATGCATAACATACCTTGATCTCATCCATAGTCAACACTCATAGGCAAGGATACATTCATGTTCATAGTTTGTAATAAGTAAAGTTACTCTTAGCAACAATTCATATCATGCATATATAAATTCATATATCTTCATGGCATAAGGAAACCACACCATAACCCCTTTTTAAGTCTACTTGTGCAATGTATAAGTGAAGTCCTATACCGCCACTCATACTAAGAAAAGCTCATTAAGAAGTCATAAGTATAGTTCATGTTCATGTTCATATTCATGGTTCATGTAAAACATGCATTAACTCATAAAGAATCATGTCATAAAAGAACATTCCACAATCACTCTGAAAGCCTACTTGTGCAATGCATGAATGAAGTCTCATACCCCCATTCATACTAAGTATAGTACATAACTCATGTTCTTGTTCATAGTTCATGTTTCTTATTCTTGTTCATCTTATAGTTCATGTTCTTGTCATGTAGGGAAATAGCCTTAACCGACATAGACCATGTGAGCTATATAGAATCCGATGTAATTCCCCCACACCGAAAAGAGGTGTCCTACTTGCATAAGGTAGAACTAGTTTGTTAGCTTTGGTGGATCCATTAGCTAAAGACCTATGTCGGCACATAGTTACGGGATAAGGAGATTGCTACTAGAAACCTAGACTAACTGAGGTATAAGGTTTCCATCTCATGAGATAACTGTTTTAGGAACCTGGACTAACTAACGTAGAAGAAACCCATTGGGAAGCCGTACTAACTGGCGTAAAAGCTTCCATCTCATACTCGTATCCACTCGGTGCTAAGCATAATTCCATTTAATATTCATGTTAAGTCTTCACTTAAGTTCATGTTCATGAAAGAATCCCCTAGCAATCAAACCAATATGGTATCATGG
Source organism: Solanum lignicaule (assembly GCA_029582545.1). Classification (NCBI taxonomy): domain Eukaryota; kingdom Viridiplantae; phylum Streptophyta; class Magnoliopsida; order Solanales; family Solanaceae; genus Solanum; species Solanum lignicaule. Next base: position 13,957 of record JAJOOF010016896.1, on the reverse strand, counting down.
TAGCTCATGGATTCATTAGGTGAGAATGGCCTTTCAACCTTAGAATTATTAATATGTGAGTAAACCTTTCACATCATGTTCATAGTGTTTCATGATAATAGCCTTTCAATCAACACAACAACATTATCATAGTCCTAGACAATTCATGCATAGTCATGTGTAAGGGCAAGGGGATAATGATCTTTCAATAATACCACAATTACACATTAGCCATAGGATCTTCACTTTATAAGTGAATCATAAGCTCATACATAATTCTCATCAACATGTACAAACCGTAACAATTTGCCCTTCAAGGCTATGAACCAATCTCAACCCAAGTATTATACAATTAATACATGATATACCGTGAGTTTACGGTATTTCTAATACATTTCACTTACAAGTTGTGTGTGTCTAGGGCCTTTTTGGATTGGTTTTTATGTGTTTTTATCATATTTTGCAGGAAAGATGTTCAGGTGCGGAAGTAAAGGGACTGTTGAAAGAACTGCAGAAAGGGCATCTACGGAGGTGATCTATGAACCATAGGTCCAATGACGCTCCGTAGGTGATAGCCGTAGATCAGCAGGCAAGGCATGAAAGGGAAATCAGGGAAATCTGACCGAGTGTGGAACCACGGTGGCCTTTGACTGTCCGTAGATTGATCTACAGACCGTACTATTGATCTGTAGATTGATACTGCGAGGGTTCCAGTATCTGATTTTTGAAGATTCCAAGTGTGGAGCTACGGAACGGGATCTGTACTGCAAGTCCGTCGTTTGCTTCAGAGAAGCTGATTTTTGCAGGCTGAAATATTTTTTAAGTCCTGTTTGACGGAAGGGACTCACGGATCGTAGATCCATTGACGGTCCGTGAGTCAGTCTCGTGGAATGAAGACGCGTGTCTGAACACACTTTCCTTAATTTGTTTCCCTTTTAATTTAGGACTTGTTTTCTACAAGTAGGGCATGAAAACCTCATTTTTAGGGGTTAGATATTATTACTTTTGATTTACTTTGTGATTAGGGAATTAATTTTGCTACCCGAGCAATTCTTGATTTCCAAAGGTTAGTGTTGAAGATTTGGTTTGAAATTCGAGTTGAATTTCTGGGTTTATTTTTCTCAACTACGTATGTTCATAATTCTTTCATCTAAAACAATGAAATGTGTTCATATGATTATGGGTAACTAAACTTCACAACTAGGGTTGTGGGATCCATGAGCGATTAACAAAGTATGAATAATAACTAAGCAATTCTTGAATAGTGTCTTGCATGCATTGATAATTCTTTCGTTTAGAAGTCTTTTTAACGAGTGCACGCATTAGACCTCGCCTTGTTGCTACTTGCCGGACCAAGGAGCTAATCAATAAGAAAAGAATTATCAACATATATTTAGTGTAACATTATCTAATAGGCTAGTGTCGATTGGTGCGAAGTAATAACTAAGCCAAACATCGATTACGATGTCTAATATGAGTTAAAGGTTAGGGTTCATAATTTATACAAACGTAGCTGGACCAAGGTGCGGGGTGAAATTTTCTAGATGTCGGACCAATGATTTAGAGATACCTAACTTATCACTTTGAATGTAATATACTAGGAAAGGATTGCTATTACTAGGATTACTGAGTTATGAGCTTATGGTGAACACGTATACCCTAGTTAATTCTCTCATCTTGATAACAACAAAAATTGACTTTTGTTTACTGATTACTTACTGAATTCTTACAATTTGTTTCACAAATCCCCCCTTTTTATTACTTGTTTCTGGAAGTACTTTGACTAAACGAATATAAGTGTAAGTTAAAGTTAACTCTAAATCATTTTCCTTGTGGGATCGACCCCAACCTACAAGTTGAGTTCTTTACTTGATAACGATCGCTGATGCTTCTTTAGGGAGGTGTAGTTTGAGCGTATCAAATTTTGGTGCCACTGTCGGGGAATCTTTGTCTTTTAGATTAATTTTAACTACATTATTGAACTTTAGTCAAATATTTCCTAATTTTACTTTTTCTTTTTGTTCTTGTCTCTCTCAGGTTCTGACTCTAGTGTATGTCATGGACACGGAGCCAAGGTGAACCACTTACTCCTTACGATCCAGAGTTGAACAAAACTTTGCGAAGAATGAACAATCAAGGAATTCCAGTTAATCTTATCGGAGTAAATCTTGGTGGTACAGTTGAGTTACAACAGCCGAGAGTAGCTGGTGGGGAAAATCGGGGTCTAGCTAAAAATCAATTGGGAAATGCAGTGAGGGTGCACGGTTCACCAGACCCATAAATGCATGCCAACTACAGGGGCAACACCAATATTGCTAACTCTGATGGACCTCTAGTCTTACTTCCTCTGCCTCCGGGGCACACATTTGTGGTAACCAATAGCTTGATACAGATGGTTGCAGCGAGGGGCTTGTTCTCAGGGTTGCCATCGGAGGACCCACATGCTCACATATCCAAGATAAGGGTAGTCTGCAAGAGCAGTGTAGGTCAACCAGACTTGGATATGGATGTCATCGGATTAAGAGTGTTCCCGCTATCACTGACAGGCGATGCTGCTATATGGTTCACTGAGCTTCCTTATAATTCGATCTATACATGGAACCAACTAAGGGATGTGTTCTTAGCAAGGTATTATCCAGTGTCCAAGAAGCTAAATCATAAAGATATGGTCAATAATTTTGTGGCATTGCCTGGAGAGTCGGTAAGTAGCTCATGGGACAGATTCACTATGTTCATAAGAGGTGTTCTGAATTACCGTATTGATGATGAGTCGCTGAAGGAATATTTCTATCGAGGTCAGGATGATAACAATAAAGCAGTGCTGGATACTATTGCTGGAGGTTCATATGGTGAGTGCACATACGCACAGATCGCAGAAAAGCTGGAGAAGATCTCTCGCAACAATTAAGGATGGAGCACTAGGAGGTCGGATACTCGAAGAAACACATTTGCCGTTCATGCTACAAACAACCAGTCTGCGAATGAGATTCGTGAAGAGATGGCTCAGATGAGGACCGAGTTGGGTTTGGTATTGAAGCATGTAAGCAGAGGTGCAGAAAAGGTAAATGTTGTGAACTACTTGACTAGAACTCCACCACCAGTGGAAGAGTGTTACTATGAAGAGGATACTAATGTTGTGAATGATCAGACGTTGAGTTTCTGACCCAATGCCCAAGGATCCAACACGGAAAATTAGCACCAAGGTCAAGGAAAGCAAGGTCGGAACTATGGAAATTACAATCGAGAGGGTCAATATGTCCGGGATGGGAACTTCAATCGCGACAATAACTACAACCGAAACATCTATGGCAACATAAATGATCGAGTTGGACCTTATGTTCCCCCTCAAAATTGGGAATCTGGTACTAGGGAAGCTGGAGGAAGTATGGCGCGTATTGAAGATATGATGCAGAAGATGATGAGAAGGTTTGATGCAGGTGATGAGAATGTGAAGGAGATAAGAAACGACTTGTCTGGTATTGGTCAAAAGGTTGATGCCCATGCAGTGTCAATAAAGCATCTAGAGCAGCAGATTACCCAGTTGTCTACTACAATGAACCCATATCAACCTGGTACTTTTCCTAGGAACACGATCCAAAATGCAAAGAATGACGGCCATTGCATGGCAGTTACTACTTGAGGGGGTAAGCAAACCATTGATCCACCTATGCAGGCTGTGGTAGAAGTTGAGATTAGAAAAGAAGATGATGTGATAGAGGTTAGAGAAAAGTCTGAGAATGCGACGTAAAAAGAAGTGGAGATATCTCAGAAAGTGGTCCCCATACCTAGACCTCCACCATCTTTTCCATAGAGATTAGTGAAGAAGACTGAAGATGGTAAATATCGCAGGTTTATTACTATGTTGAAGAATCTTTCCATCAAAGTTCCGTTGATAGAAGCTTTGGAACAAATGCCTAGGTATGAAAAGTTTATGAAAGTTATGGTAACAAAGAAGAGGTCTGTGAGTTTTGAAGATGATGATAGATTGCAACATTGTAGCTCTATTGCCACAAGGTCTCTTGTGCAAAAGAAGGAGGATCCTGGTGCCTTCATGATTCGATGTACTATCGGATTGTTACACTTTGCTAAGGCATTGTGTGATCTTGGTGCTAGCATCAACATCATGCCATTGGCTATTTACAAGAAGTTGGGTCTAGGGGACCCAAAGCCTACTACAATGTGGTTACTGATGGCCGATCGGACTGTGAAAAGGCCCATTGGTGTACTCCATGATGTGCTAGTAAAAGTAGAATCTTTCATTTTTCCAGCAGATTTTGTGATTCTTAACTGTGAGGTTGATTTTGAGGTTCCCATCATCCTTGGGAGACAATTTCTTGCCACAGGGCGTGCATTGGTTGATATGGAAAAGGGACAGATGAAGTTCACACTGAACAATGAAGAAGCAATTTTCAATATTTGTAGGTCCATGAAGCAGAGTGGTGAGCTCCAAACAGTATCTGCTATAACTGATAGAGTGGAGAGTGGGACATAAGTGCAAATTAAAGAGCGACTAGGTGTTGAGGCACTAGCAGCAGTTACGATGAATTTTGATAGTGATGGTATTGAAGAGTATGAGGAGTTGGTAGCTGCACTCGATAGGTGTGAATATTGGTCCAAACCAAAAAAGTATGAGTTAGACATGAAATATTGCGAGTCCCCACCCGCAAGACCATCTATTGTGGAGGCACCGAAAGTGGAACTTAAGGCTCTACCACCGCATTTGAGGTATGTATACTTGGGCAGAGAGAATACTTTGCCGGTCATCATTGCGACAGATTTGAATGTGAGACAAGTAGAGTGCTTGGTGACTATGTTAAATAGGTTCAAGCGAGCTATTGGGTGGACTATTGCGAATATTATTAGGATTCCTCCCGGTATTTGCTCTCACAAAATCCAACTCATGCCAGATCATAAGCCCAGAATCGAGCACCAGAGAAGATTAAATCCACCTATGCAAGAGGTAGTTAAAAATGAGATCATCAAGTGGCTGGATGTGAGAGTTATTTATCCCATTGCAGATAGTAGTTGGGTGTATCCTGTGCAGTGTGTGCCTAAAAAGGGTGGCATTACTGTGGTTCCAAATGAAAGAAATGAGCTTGTTCCAATGAGGCCTGTGACTGGATGGAGAGTTTGTATGAATTACCGGAAGTTGAATGCGTGGACAGAAAATGACCACTTTCCTATGCCATCCATGGACCAGATGTTGGATAGACTTGCAGGAAATGGTTGGTATTGTTTCTCGATAGGTATTTGGGCAACAATCAAATTTCTATAGCTCCAGAAGACCACCTTCACTTGCCCTTATGGGACTTTTGGTTTCAAACGGATGCCATTTGGGTTGTGCAATGCTCCAGCAACTTTCCAGCGCTATATGATGTCGATAATTTTTGATATGGTGGAGGACACTATTGAAGTGTTCATGGATGATTTTCAGTTGTAGGTGATTCTTTTGATCGTTGTCTGGATCATTTGGCCGAGGTGCTTAAAAGGTGTGAAGACTGCAACTTGGTGCTGAATTGGGAGAAATGTCATTTCATGGTTAAAGAAGGTATAGTGTTGGGTCATCGAATTTCAGAGAAAGGTATTGAGGTTGATAGAGCTAAAGTTGAGGTAATAGAAAAGCTTCTGCCACTTATTTCTGTAAAAGGTGTTAGAAGTTTTCTTGGGCATGCTAGGTTCTATAGGAGATTCATAAAAGACTTTTCAAAAATTGCACACCCATTGTGCAAATTGCTCGAAAAGGAGTATAAGTTTGACTTTGATGAGGCTTGTCTGAGAGCATTTGGAGAGTTGAAGGAGAAGTTGGTCACTACACTTATCATTATTTCACCTGATTGGGGACAACCGTTTGAGGTAATGTGTGATGCAAGTGGAGTGGCGCTTGGTGTGGTACAAGGACAGAGGCAAGAGAAAATTCTTCACCCTATTTACTATGCTAGAAAAGCTCTAAATGTGGCCCAGAAGAATTATATTGTGACCGAACAAGAACTTCTTGCGGTGGTTTTTGCATTTGAGAAATTTCGATCCTACTTGCTTGGTACTAAGGTCATAGTGCATACTGACCATTCTGCATTGATGTATTTGATGGCGAAAAAGGATGCAAAACCAATATTGATTAGATGGGTATTATTGCTGCAAGAGTTTGATTTTGTGGTAAAAGATAGAAGGGGGACCGAAAATCAAGTTGCCGATCACTTGTCCAGATTAGAGGAAGAGGCTATGCTAAATCTTGGAGATAGGGCTGAAATTAATGATGCTTTTCTAGATGAACATGTATTGGCTGCTTCTCATGATTTGATTCCATGGTTCGCAGACTTTGCTAATTATTTGGCAAGCGATTTGGGCCCCCAGACTTGTCTTTTCACCAGAGGAGAAAGTTTATGCATGATGTGAAGAAATTCTTTTGGGATGAACCTTACTTGTATCATAGTTGTGCTGATGGGATTATTCGTCGCTGTGTGCCCGAAGTTGAGATGCTGAGTGTACTTGAAGCATGCCATTCATCGCCTGTTGGTGGGCATCATAGTGATATTCGGAATGCGCATAAGATTTTGCAGTGTGGGTACTACTAGCCTACCATCCACCAAGATGCTCATGATTTCGCCAAGTCTTGTGATTGTTGCCAAAGAAAAGGAGGGATTTCAAAGAGGTAAGATCTCCATATGAATCCGATATTGGTGATAGTGTTGTTTGATGTATGTGGCATTGATTTTATGGGTCCATTTGTGAGTTCATATGGGATGAAGTATGTTCTTGTTTCGGTTGATTATGTATCGAAGTGGGTGGAAGCAGTTGCGCTCCCCAACAATGAAGGTAAAAGTGTCACCGCATTCTTGAAAAAGAATATCTTCTCTAGATTCGGTACACCGAGGGCGATTATCAGCGACAGAGGTTCTCACTTTTGTAATAAGTTGTTCAAGGCACTACTTGAGAAATATGTTGTCCGCCACAATGTAGCCACTCCTTACCATCCGCAGACTAGTGGGCAAGTTGAAGTGTCCAACAGAGAAATCAAACAGATTTTAGCGAAGACTGTGAATGCTAATAGAACAGATTGGTCAAGGAAGCTTGATGATGCTCTATGGGCCTATCGCACTGCATACAAGACCCCCATAGGTATGTCTCCTTACCAACTTGTATATGGGAAGTCTTGTCATTTACCGGTAGAGCTAGAGCATAAGGCGATGTGGGAAATGAAGAAGCTAAATTTGGAGTGGACGCCGCATCGAATCAAAGAATGAATGACTTGAATATGCTTGATGAGTTTCGCCTGAAAGCTTATGAAAGTTCAGCCTTGTACATAGAGAAGATGAAGCGGTATCATGATCAAAGAATTGAAAAGCGAGAATTTGTGGTTGGTGATCTTGTGCTTCTATTCAACTTTAGGTTGCGCTTATTTCCAGGCAAACTCACGTCCAAATGGACTGGACCATTTTTGCTCACAAAAGTTCTCCCCCATGGAGCGGTTGAGCTTGAGATTAGTGAAGGAACAAGGTTTATGGTAAACGGGCAAAGGATCAAGATCAATTTGGGAAATGCTGAAAGTGTGCAAGAAGTGATTGAGGCCTACAATCTTGATGAAGTCTGAGTAATCAAGAAACTTGCGTCGTGCAGCGATGTTAAATCAAGCACTGCTTGGGAGGCAACCCAAGATGTACAATCTAGCAAACGATAGGTTTCTGTTTCCCAGTTAGTATTTTTCTTTGTTTAATTATGTCTCTGTATCAATTTAGATAGGTCTTTTAATTTTTTTTAGTGTTGGCTAGAATTAGCATAGGGTCCGTGTTCACAAGTGTCCAGAAAATGTAAAAAAGATAGCCTAATGGTTGCTACATGTGCAGGTACGCTATGAAAAATCTGCAGAAAATGGTCTGGTGCAGAGGTCTACGGACCCCATTGACGGTCCATCGTTCTATCCACGGACCGTGGATGGTGTCCGTAGATCCTAGGTAAGCCCCTAAATATTTCCAAGTGTAAGAGTAATCTACAGTCCCAACCTACGGACTGTAGATCGACCCACAGACCGTAGACGGGGTCTCGTGGGTCCAAAACCCTAAATCTGTCTGACCCGACCGGACCCCCTTATTTAAAACTCCCCTAATTTCAAAATCATTTCCACTTCCTTCCATTCACTCTCCAACCATTTCAAACACCCTCAACTCCCCTAAATCACGCCATAACTCCCCCATAAAAGCATCCTTTCCATTCCCCCATCATTCCCACAACTCCTTCCCATTCCGAATACAACTCATTCCATATTACACAAAAAAGGGTCCGGTGTTGGATTAGTAACGAAGAGGTGATTCTTTGGTCTTGCAAAACTTAGTGTCGTAACGAAATCACCCCACTCCACGTTGCTTGTAAGGTAATAGACTTTCCTCTCACTTTGAATTTCGGTTCATAGATTGAATATATAAAGTCGGGAGTCGGGTCTTGACCTTGGGTAATTGTTAGATGAAATTGCATGATAAAATTAGAAATTACTATACCCTTGAAGCAATAGATAGTAATTGTGTTGCCTTGTTGTATGTGATTATATGTCTACCTGTAAGTTTTGACTTAGGATTCTAAAGTGTGTCTTAAATAATTGTTAAAATGATTAATCAGAATCCTGAGAATGACAAACTAGCATGATTCAATGTTGAAATGCATGGTTAGAATAGGATATTGTTGAAAATGGTCTAAGATGTGGACTTGATAATTGAGAATGGCTAAAACCTGGCACAGATCCCATCCACGATACCCCATCTACGAACCGTAGATCAACCTGCGGACTGTAGATTGGGTTCGTGGGTTGATGCTCTTGAAAATTTCAGCAAGTGTGAAACCACGGATGTGTACTATGGTCCGTGGTCAAATCTACGGACCATTCTGTACATCCGTGGTTTCCATCGGGACCAAGATTGTTGGTCCTCTGATCCACGAAAGGGTTCCATGGATCGTAGATCAGTCTACGGACCGTAGGTCTCCTCCGTGGACGACCACTGTAGCCTCTGTCTAAAATTTTCATGGGACTTTGTTACTGTTCATTTATTGTTTTGTTTTTTTTTAGTTTGTTTATGGTTAGTTTTGGCACTAATATCGCTTCCACAGGTACGATGACACCCAATAAGCTAGTCACCTACTCAAAACAGGGCAAGCCAAAATCTGTTGCTCCTAGCTTCAGGTTAATCGATGAGGACAAAAATACAGAAATAGATCCAGCATACATTCCTCCCAACACAAGGAATTCTCCCACTGCACCCCCTGGAAGGTGATTCCCGACATAGTCACTGTCTCCCAGTCTGATGAGGAGCACACACTGATCGGGTCACCAACTGGGGCTTCTTCTAGTTCCTCTACTGGGTCTGCGTCTGGCTCCGAGTCTACCCATGCTTCGGGCTCTGAGTCCAGCTATGCTTCAGGGTCCAACGCCAAGTCAGCCACAGGGTCCAGCCAGAACGAACAAGCAGCCTCATCTGATGAGGCCACTAGCTTAGAGTCAATATCTATACCAAGGAATGAGAACCCTACTCCAGTGGCCGGTGAGCCAAACAGATGGTGTGTTGAGGTCCAATGGCAAATCTATCGTGATGCCAAGATGATTAATGATAAAGAGAAGATGGCCCGAATTGTTACAGAGGAGCGCAGAGTCCTCATAGGGAGCTTGCACACTGTCCCCGACATCCACCGACTTTTTAACCTTCACAAGTGTGAATGGATGGCTCGATACCCAGGTACTTATAGTGAGGAGATGGTACGGGAGTTTTACGCCTCTTATGCCTCCACTCTCCGTGGCACGATCCCCAAGCGGTCAAAGCCCATAGCTCAGGATCCTCTTACTTCCACGATGGTTCGGGGATGTCCGGTGGACATATCACATGCCACCATCAACCGCTTTCTCTATGGGACTACCACATGTCACTTTTGGTCACTAAACACAGCGGAGTTTGATTACAGATGGACATCGTGCTGAGCAATGCTTTCCAGAGGAATGCTGAGCAGCGAGAGGCTATTATACTATGGTTGGCTAGGTACATTGCTGCATATTGCGAGCGTGTGAAGTGGGTCGCCACACCACGGTTGGGTATCCGAAAGGCCAGATTAAATTTTGCGGCCAAGTTCTTCTGGTTGTTGGTGCGTAACAGCGTGTCGTCGACAAAAGCTGACAACCAACTCATTTGGGACAGAGCGGTCATAGTTGCAGCATTAGTAGCAGGATTGGAGATTGACTTTGCCCGCATGCTGCTGGCAGAGATTCATGAGAAGGCATTCAAGACCTCCACTACTTACCCCTTTCCATGTTTGATTTTCCAATTGTGCAGGGACTCTGGAGTGCCGATCTGGCATTGTGATAGGTTGATCCACCCTATCGGGGCATTGTATATAAGCCTCATCTGAGATGAGGCAAAGTGGCGGCACCTCGCAAGAGCCCGATGTTAAGGTACCTCCATTGGGCGCCGATCTTGCAGACACGGTGGGGCAGGCACAGGGCAGTGACCTCATTATACCAGATCACTCTGATACTGTCCCGGCCTCATCTTCCCAAGCCGCTAGTATGGCTCGTAGTTTATCCCGGTCCACACCACAGTTAGGAGCTACTGTTGTCCCGTTGGCCAGAGTACATAAATTAGAGGCTCAGATGGCCACATTACTGCATCACATCCAACTTTGGATGCAAAAGTCTATAGTCAAGTCCGAGGCCAGAATGGAGTGAAGGATGGAGGGCATGATGGACCGGAAGGTCCAGGCGGTTAATAAGCTTCTTGATGCTTTCGAAATGCGAGTCCTCGAGCGACTGGCCTCGGCCATAGATCTATCCTCTTTTTAGGCTGAATTAGCCAGTCTCCGGGCCGACGTTGATGCCATTCTTGCCACCCCTACAGTTGAGCCTCAGGCTGCACCTACTGCACTAGCTGATGATACGATTCTGGATGCTTTATTCAGTGGGACCGCCGAGGAGGAGCCTGCGCCTACACATATCAAAGGTAAGAGTCACCGTTCTAGTCGCACTGAGGAGGGAAAAGCTCGAAAGAGACAGCGTAGGCAAGAGAAGGAGGTTAGGAAGGCTTCGATTTTAGATGAAAAGTTGAGCCAGCAGAGGGTGCGTGAGAGTATTGCAGGGGCATCGAGTTCTGCCCCAGTTGTAGAGGTCCCGCCTGTTGTGAGGGACGTTGTGAGCACCACTGATGGTGCTATGATGGGTGATGTGGGCACTACTGAGGGTGACCAAACTATTGTTCCAGCGGGCTCCGAGAAACTGGACACACCCGCTCGTTCATGATTCTTTGGCGCTATGCACCACAGGTTTGCTTCACCTAATCCGTCATCTTTTAATATTTTTGTATGCATTGGGGACAATCGCATCTATTTTTGTTGGAGGTGGGGTAAATGGATTGTGAATGATAGGGTAAAGTCTGAGTAACCCATCTTATAAATCCTCTCTTGGGGTTTTCTTGCTTGTGTTCTTTTTCCCCAAGAGGCTGTTTAATTTCAGTTGAACCGGCATGTGTTAGGATTGTATGTATAGAAGCATGAAAAATAATAAAGCATGATGGCTTATGAAAAATATACCCGTCCAAATTTCGTGATGTGTGCTAGAAATGGTAGGCTAAGACTAGTTGAATGTGTTGGCTCTGAGTATGAATGATAATGAATCAACTTGATGGCATGACTTAAGCTGAAACTTGAACTGGGTAATCTGGTAATCTGATAATGAAACGATGCGCCAAGAGTGTGTGAGAATAGTTGATTGTTCAAACAGTTTTTGTGCAAAACTAGAACTTGCCCGGTTAGTCCTGCTAAGACAATTCAATCCAAAGGTTAGGAAGTGATCATAGGCCCTTGTTCTGATAAGTGCACATATTGCCTAAAAGAAGGATCCAACCGAATGAAGTAAATGCTCCCTTTGATCCAAATGCTTTGAGCCTAAAGTTAAACCATTTCTTTCTAAACTCGAACTCGCCTTCCCATAATCTACTATGTTGGCCCCAGTCCCTCCTTGGACATGCGCACCTCGACTTAGGCCAAAAGCCTAAGTTGAGGGTGGCTAATGTAAAAAAAAAAGAGTCACTTCAATCTTGGCCCTAACCCGATATCGAGTATTGTGCACCTCAACCAATGGAAAATCAATAAAGTTGAGGGTGGCTATGAAAGAGGAAACCGAAAGAAAAATAGGTATGAAAAGAGTTTGATGTTGAGAAAGAGAAGAAATGATGTGACTTGTTGAAAGCTAATAAAAATAAAAATAAAATAAAAAATAAAAAAGTCTAAAGTCACATCCATGGTTGAAGAGAAAATCAAGGGAAAGAAGGTACAATGGTAGGATGGCAATAATAGGGCAAAAAGAGGTTGAAAGCCTAATGTAATGTCAAGGAGGGCAGAAAGTCACTAAGAAGTAGCCAAATGTGCCACATCTGACCCTGAGCCTACGTTACAAGCCAAGAAAGTCCTATAGTGATCCTAGAGTCTAGTTTGGAGAGTCTAAGCAGCGAAAATAAGGGCAAGCCTATGGTACTAAGCACTATCTATACTTGAATTTATTTCTGAGTGTGAGTATTGAATGAATCCTTGTACTCAAATTCATAAGTAATGGTGTGAAAGAAAAGGGATTTCGTTTGAAGTAAGGGCACTAGTTACGTTGTTGGAAAGCTGGTACCTTGGTGATAGTGAAACAGTGTATGTTGTGTGTTGGTTGGTCGATCGTTGTCATGGTTTGATCTGCATGAATTAGCTTGTCGAGTCTACGAGAGCAAATTTTGTACCCAAAAAGAGAGTGGGGTAGAGAGCCATGTGATTGCTTGTGCTTGAAATGCTTGCTTCTATACAAGTGTCATTCAGAGTCTTAGTACGTCGCTTGAGGACAAACAACGAATTTAAGTTGAGGGTGTTGATATACCGTGAGTTTACGGTATTTCTAATACATTTCAGTTACAAGTTGTGTGTGTCTAGGGCCTTTTTGGATTGGTTTTTATGTGTTTTTATCATATTTTGCAGGAAAGATGTTCAGGTGCGGAAGTAAAGGGACAGCTGAAAGAACTGCAGAAAGGGCATTTACGGAGGTGATCTACGGACCGTAGGTCCAGTGCCGCTCCGTAGATGATGGCCGTAGATCAGCAGGCAAGGCATGGAAGGCAAATCAGGGAAATCTGACCGAGTGTGGAACCACGGTGGCCATTGACGGTCCGTAGATTGATCTACGAACCGTACTGTTCATCCGTAGATTGATACTGCGAGGGTTCCAGTACCTGATTTTTGAAGATTCCAAGTGTGGAGCTACGGAAAGGGATTGACGGACCGTAGATCGATCTACGGTCCGTACTGCAAGTCCGTCGTTTGCTTCAGAGAAGCAGATTTTTGGAGGCTGAAATATTTCTAAGTCCTGGCTGACGAAAGGGACTCACGGACCGTAGATCCATTGACGGTCCGTGAGTTAGTCTTGTGGAATGAAGACACGTGCCTGAACACACTTTCCTTAATTTGTTTCCCTTTTAATTTAGGACTTGTTTTCTATAAATTGGGCATGAAAACCTCGATTTTAGGGGTTAGATATTATTACTTTTGTTTTACTCTGTGATTAGGGAATTAATTTTGCTACCCGAGTAATTATTGATTTCCAAAGGTTAGTTTTGAAGATTTGGTTTGAAATTCGAGTTGAATTTCTGGGTTTATTTTTCTCAACTACGTAAGTTCGTAATTCTTTCATCTAAAACAATGAACTGTGTTCATATGATTATGGGTAACTAAACTCCACAACTAGGGTTGTGGGATCCATGAGCGATTAACAAAGTATGAATAATAACTAAGCAATTCTTGAATAGTGTCTTGCATGCATTGATAATTCTTTCGTTTAAAAGTCTTTTTAACGAGTGCACGCATTAGACCTCGCCTTGTTGCTACTTGCCGGACCAAGGAGCTAATCAATAAGAAAAGAATTATCAACATATATTTAGTGTAACATTATCTAATAGGCTAGTGTCGATTGGTGCGAAGTAATAAC
>JAJOOF010016895.1:0-15010 GCA_029582545.1 Solanum lignicaule | reverse complement strand
CAATTGTATAAACTACACTTCACTGGAGTATGTTGCCAACTTCAATCTATTACTATATGATGGTAATAACTAACTCAATTGTCAATCATTAATTGGTCATTAAGAAGTCGTACAATAATGCCAAGAACTCACATGAATGACTAACCACGTTTTCCATACAATTTTTAATACATCAACACTAACAAAAACAACCAACCAATATCTAATCACTGTAGTATCCATTCTTCTCAAATAACAATTTCCTACACCACATATTATAATCATTAACTTTCAATTCTTGACCAATACTATGCCATAATTATTCCTCAATTATGTTACTGTCATTACCCAGACAAACCCACAACAATTTATCCCCACTATTTTCATATACAGAAGTTGTCATATCGTCATTCTAATTCATTATCCAATTACACCCATATATATATATTACCTTCCCTAGTTATTACATCAACCTAACCTTTCAAATATTATTTGTTTTATCTTACCCCCAATTTGACCAATCATTACGTTCCTCAACTTTGCACCTTTGAATTCTTTAATCTTTTTCCAATATTCATCATACAGACCCACTAACGATAATTAACCAATAATATTGCCGTCTTTCCAATCTTGCTCTATGATCGTGCGACTCTTTTGGTTTTCCTTTCTTCTGCAGATTAATTATTAACCCTAATTATTATATGACTAATTATAAAAGAGGTAAAAAATGCTCACTACTAATTTTATAGTTAATTCTTTAACCACCAACTAAATTAATTATTAAAACTACCCCATTAATTTAATAATATAGTTACGAATAGTTCAAAATACTCATTTAAAATCTATCGAAAGAGTTTTTTATGCAATAAAAAGCTTTAGTACTCAAAATGACCAAATGAGTCGTTACAACAACAAAATTCATCTTAAAAAATATGTTGTTACAATATCGACAAATTAGAGTTTGTAGTTAAATATTTTAAGTTTAAGCTATACAAATTTAGAATTAATTATAACATTTATTTTCATCACTAATAGTATAAATAATTGGTGACAAAGATTTTATTGTCTCTAATCAATCTGTGATTTAGTGACAACAAAAAAATTGTCACAAAATATGTAAGGTGTTAAATAGCGACGACTTAAAATTTATAGTGAACAATTCAATTCTAAAATACAATTTTTTTTACTACAATTGTTCATATATAATTACAAGTGACAACTTACAAAAATAATAATACAAATGCTTCATAAGAAATAGACAGAGTCCATTCGTTAATTGGCGAGTGAAAATATTTAAACCAACGAATTCGGTCGATTTTGTAAAAATGAAAAAGTTCAGTTCATTAATTGTCTTAAATTACATAATTATAAAATGCATCATTTGAAAAATACAATCCAGGTTATAAGTACCATGAGTGCGTTACGGTTCTACCACTAGATCGCTAATATTTATTTGTTTAACACTTTTATTTTTTATTTGATACACTTTCATCGATAAATACGATAGAAAAAATAATTTCACAAGTCTTGGTGTTAAATTTTGTGCGTGTCTATTGATTTGTGATTGGTAAACAGCATAGACTAAGTCGATTTATTTGCTTCTGTCCATAACTATGTATATATTTAATAGTAATTCCACATTCGTACGTAGAGCAACTATACAAAGATAACATCGACTAAAAAACTTATACTTTGCAAAGGTACGAAATATTTCATGAATTTCTATTAACTTTTTTCATCAGTGTGAAAATCGAAATAAACTAAAAAATGAAAGCACAAATGAAAGAAATGAACCAACTAGGATTTCAAATATATTATGATGAAGTACTATAGTTATGGGTATCGATGCTTTTTTAAAAAAATAATTGATTTACTGATCGGATTGAACAGATTATTCAAATAAAAATAAAAAATTGAAAGTTTAATTTTATATAAATTTATAATTGTACTAAATAATTTTTAAAAATAAATAAAGTAACAGAATCATACTGAATATATTTAAAGATATTTTAAAAAATAACAGTTTAATTAAAATATAATCTACATTTGATTGAATTGTGGGTGGTAAGTTTAATGCATATGTGTATGTGTATAAATAATCATACAATATATTATATCTACAGAAGATAAATTTGAAAGAAGTGAATGAAGTTAAAAATAAAATAAAAATGAGAGACAAGAGAGAGTTGATCGGATGGTAAGCACTCCTCACTTCCAACCTTAAGGTTGTGAGTTTGAGTCCCAAAGAAAGCTTAATGTGGGAACTCTTGGGGAGGGGTTAAAATAAATTGAAACAATAGGAAAAATTAACCTTTTTTATAATAATATAATTGTCCCTAATTAATACATTTAAGAATACAATAATTTTTTGTATATAAGCTATAGTCATTAGTGACGAAATTAGATTTTGTTCAACTACGAAATACATATAACTTTAAATACAATTGATGTCGTCACTGTTTGAAGTAAAATAATTAGTGATGATATAATTGTGTCGGTAGTAATTACCTTTTTAGTGACAAAAGCATACTATTAACTACAAAAAAATATACTTTTTACGAAAAATAAATTTGTCACAAATATTTAAGCATTTGGGGACGATTTTTATTTTTCTAGATAATATAATACTTTTAGCGACGAAACACTAAATCATGTTAGTATACTTTTAGTGACACACATTTAGTGACGACTGATTGACGAATTATTTTTCGTCTCACAAGGTTTTTAGTGACGAAATATGATTTATAAATGACGAAGTTATTTGTCCCTGATAATCAAATTTGTTGTAGTGTGTTGGTAAAAAGAGGAACTGCTACTTAGATAGCCCCGCCACTGTGTCGAGTCCCACTAAGTCAAATGCAAATTTTGCAAATAAGCGGAACCTGCTAGGAATAAGCATGTATATGTTCCAATTTCACTAGGTTCAAAGTTGAAATAGATATGTATCTAGACTGGCTTACCCGAGTGAACAACTCGAGCCAGGGAGAGGCAACTTATCGGTAGTAGCGCTATTATGACTTCATTGCTGGTTCAACCCTGCCTAGCATGTGTGATTAAAAATCCTTCATTGGGTGTCAAGACACTCCAGCCTTATCTCAAAATAAAGTGGGATGCATAACTGCATTCCTTGCTATCCTATTTTTAAGGATTTGGATGGTTGCGCCAGAGAAGACAATTTATTACAACTCAACAATATAAAAACGATAAATGAGCAGCAAGTGGCACATTAGGCCATCATACACAATAAATCCAAAAAATACAATAATAAAATCAAGTAAAAGTCAATATAACAAAACTCGAGTTCTGTTTATTTACCACCAGAGTTGTCAGAGATGTCACACCCCTTTTTGCGCACGACAGAAGGGTTTTTCCAATTTAAGTAAGGTTATTAATTAGGGATTATTTTTATTTTTTCAGAGTCACCACTTAGAATTGAGTTGTGGTGTTTCAAGTCACCTTTTTGTTTAATCCCTAATAAAAAAGAAATGACTTTTTATATGGTATGCGAACTAGAAATTCGGGTAAGGAATTCTGTTGATCGAGGGGAAGGTCTTAGGCATCTCTCGATTCCCGTGGTTCTAGCACAGTCGCTTTTATTGACTTATACTTATCTTAATATATTTTTGGATAATTTGTGTCTACGTGCCATGGTTTTCTTATTTATTTATTTTCTTTTTTATTGTTGAATTTTTATTAATCTAAAACCATATGCATAACTGTATTCTCGGTTTTTACATACAATAACTTAGAAGCATAGCTGCTTTATTCTCTCGTGTACGTCACCTAATATTCTATGTCTTATGTTAAATTAATGAAAGTTAATTATATTTTTTTGGACAAGGTGAGTCACCGCATCCTTGAGTTTTTTTAATGTCTCAAGAAAGATGTGTAACCACATTCTTAATTGAAACCGACTTTTGAAACGGGTCATATATTTCAATATTTTACCTATTACTAGAAAGTTTAAGCGTATTATTAGTGATTAAACTACCTCTAATATTTATATTTATAAACACTATTTACATAATAAAAGTCTAAAATCTTAAACAAATATAAAGTTATTTCATATTAAAATTGACATAGATGCATTTATATTTTTAGTATATTTACAAGTCATGAAAAAAAAAAAACATTAAAAAAAAAAATAAAAAATTGTGTAACTCTTCATTTCTTAATTTTTCTAGGATGAATATTTTTAATTTTACATGAAGTTGACTAAACAAACTATAAGAATAATTTTTTCAGGTATTTGGTAAATTTTGGTTGGATGCAAGAGATATTTAATTAATAATAGCATATGGTACAAGATGAAAAGTAATGAAATTAAACACACATAAAATTCGAGCAACTTTATAACATTGAAATCAAGTATTATATAATCATGAAAATCAAATTATACAATAAAAATTAAATGGTACCTTTTGCGAAAGTTCAATTCACGAAAAGGAAACAATCCTACTATGGAACCGCAAAAGTGAACCTCAAACTCAACTTTTATTTGTGAGTGAAAGAAAAAATATAAATAAAATGTGAGTTGTTTTTTTCCTTTTCCTTTGGTCCATAAGTATGTTTGCTGTTTTTTCCTCTCTTTTTTTTCTTTTCTTTTCTCATGTGAGTGTTATGTATTGTGTGGGTTGGTAAGTATGTTTGCTGATTTTTCCTCTTTTTTTGTGTGTACCTGTGTGTATTTTGGTAATTGCTGATCCTTTTTTTTTTTTCTTTTTTTTTTTGTCTTTGTGTATTGTTGTGTTAATATAGGTAGTGTGTGTTGTGTGTAGTAGTGTGTGTGAGTGGTGAGTGGAGTGGGGTATGTGGGGTAGAAGAGGAGTAAGTGGGGTGAGGTTAGGTGTAGGTGGGTTGGGGTAGTGGGGTAGTGTAGGTTAGTTTTTTAGATTTTATATATATATATATATATATATATATATAAATTCTAATAATAAAAATATTAACTAATTATTTTGAACTAATAAAATATAAGAAAAGTCAAATAGCTAGTAAAAATATAATTAAGAAATACTAGCTTGTTTATTAAAATTTAAATTAAAAGAAAACATATACTTTTTGTAGTTTTTAAATCTTTTAAAATAAACTTACTAAAATACGATGAAAAATAAAATATTTAATGTCGACCTAGAAGAAATGTTTTAGGAATAAAAATGGTGTAAAACTTTATGTTCGGTCAAAAATTACATGTCTACAACAGCCGCATCCGGATCTAGTCTATTTACTCGACAATTCATCCGGTGACTTCACGGTCACCAAAGAAGCTCCAACAAGCATCAAACATTTCTGATGAGATCCATGGAACAATTATTAGATAGAAAGCACCAGCTCCCAGTGCAGCTTCATAAAATGCAATCAAAGAAAAGATCGAAAAGAATTAAACACATGTAGTGGTTATTATAGCGGTTCCTTCTTTTTCTAGAAAATATACGAAACAACCTTGTACAAAACTATCGAGTCGGGGTAATAATACGATAAGTAAATACATAATTTTGAGTGTGATAAGACAACAAAAAATCAAACAATGACAAAGCGGCATATCCAAAAAAACTGCAAAAAAAAGGAACGAAGTAACTCGACCAAGATGAGAGGAACGAAGAACGAAACTTTACGACAACTTTTCGTAGACGTTCGACTTGCATGTGTTAAGTAGCTAGTGTTCCTTCGTAGATCTCTAGATATCACCCTAACCCAAGAATTTTCTTTATATAGGGAGACATGTGCCTGCGTACTGCAAGATCGAGATATACTTGCTCAACGAACTTGATTTCCTTTATGTCTTTCTCTATCGATCCCCATTCGGGTGTTTTTGTACAGTACCTCTCACTTCTTGGTAAAGAAATCCATAAAGTCCTCGGTAGGATTGGCAACACCCTACCCCCTAAATGTCACGCCCCGAGCCTACACCCTGGGTGGGACTGACACTCGAGAACCATTACTGGCCCCAAGAGAACCTTGGTCTGGCTTACTTAGTCAGCGGAAGACTTTACTCAATCATAACTGTACTTTTTAAGAGTAAATTGAAAGCTCAAAGATAACTGAGAATGTATTAAAATAACATTCACTGGCCAAAGTGGCAACTCAAGTCTCTACATAATAGAATGAAATGAAAATACTAAAGAACTAACATCTGGCTGTCTATGAAGCCTCTAACAACTGAGATGGACGTCGGTACAAGACCCACGACATTCTAATGAACTAAACATACTGAAAGCAATAATAAGGGGGATCCTCCGTAAGCAAGGAGGCTCACCAACAAACTCTGAAACTCAACTAGGATCAACGATGCACTGGATACTGATCCTGGTTACCTGTATCTGCATCATTAAAGGATGCAGGCCAAATGGCATCAGTACATTGAATGTACGAGCATGCGAGAGGAAATCTAAAACAAGACATAATCTTGAAAGGAACTAAAAGAACAAACATGGTCTCAACTCAACTCAACTCATTTCAATATAAAGCTATAATATGAATGAAGTATAGAGAAAAGCTTTTAAAACATGGATAACAACTCTGTGTATTTAGAAATACAATAGTAACTCTGTATGTATGCAAAGATACAATAGAAACTCTGGAATGTATATAAAAATACAATTTACATCTGTGTATATAAGAATATAAAATACTTATGTGGGAGTTTCTCTAACCGACAACCATCACTTAAGAGCTATTGTGATGATACAACGTTTTGCCTCACACTGCCAGGGTCGTCCTATACCTTGTCAAGGGTTTACAACCTGACTACTAAGTGGATCCACTAGTCTATGCTTAAAAGCACTAAGGAATCATCTAAAAAGTATGACCCTTTTCTACCCATGGTGGCTACATGGTTTATGGGGGCTAGGAGTTGTCTGAAATCTCCCCTATATTGATGCTCAATACTACTCCCAAAATATACTAGCTCAATATGTTTAAAAACATAACTCGGTGGTTTGAGATAATTTCTCAAAACTTAGCTCAAAGGATCTCTTGGAAATCAAAGTTTTCTCTTTTGCTTAATTGTGAAAGAATTTACTCTTTACTGAAAACTAGCTCAAAGGCTCCTTTCGAAATCTCAGTTTCCTTTCTTATTTAAATGTGAAAACATTTTAAAATCTTTGGGAATAGATAGTCCCCATATACTCTTTGAAGAAATGGACTTCAACCTTTACTCTTTACTCAACTCAAAACTCAACTCTTAAAACAAAGTTAAAACGTTTGTAAAAGACTTTTGGAAAATTCTATGAACCTCTCATGACTTGACTCTTAAATTTCCTTGAATTGAATTATGGAAGGATCATGTTCTCATGTTATGGATGATATCAGGTTGTTTAGACGTACCTTAGAGTGTAGGAATCAACTAGGAAACATAGGTATGTTAGAAGGGAACTTAATCGGAAAGAAGTGGGAAAAGGTAGAAGACATGGCGTCCCTGGCGCTCTGAGTGGCGCGGGGCGCCAGACCCAAAACTTCAGAAAGTGGCTTGGGTCGCACTGGTTGGCGTGGCGCCCTAGAGGCCAAACTTCAGAACCCAAAGTGGGGAGCTCTGGATGACGCGGCGCCCCAGACCCCTGCCTAGAAAATCCCTGATTTTTTCCTTGGTCGTTTTTCAACTCTAAACCCTGTAGATTCAATTGGTTCCTTCCCCAAACACTTAGATTCGACTACATAACCAAAATATGCAAGAATCTACTCAAAATGACATTTAATTTCATGAATCTAACTCAATAACTTCAACAATCAAGATTCAAACGAAACTTTCAACAAATCCATTAAGAACTCAATTTCTAAACCTTTAAGAATATAAATTCGCTGCAATAAATTATGGTTGGCGCGTGGGTGAACTGAACCAACGCTATGTGATCTCATATACCTCGTTGGGATCACCCTTTGACGAAATCCACAAGCAATTCTTCAAGAACTTGGGGGTTTCCTTGCTTCTCCTTCTATTTTCTCCTCTTTAACCCTAACTTATTTTCAATAGCGTAAACTGAGTCCAATCAGTTTAGACCCCAACTTAATTACCAAAAACGAAATTATATAATTGGGTGGTGAAAAGACTAATATACCCTTCTAAAATCCGGTTTTGACTTT
Organism: Solanum lignicaule; assembly: GCA_029582545.1. Taxonomy (NCBI): domain Eukaryota; kingdom Viridiplantae; phylum Streptophyta; class Magnoliopsida; order Solanales; family Solanaceae; genus Solanum; species Solanum lignicaule. The sequence continues at coordinate 6,952 of JAJOOF010016895.1, read as the reverse complement.
CTTATCTAGATAGCCCAACTTCAAATGGGCATATATCCCTTATTCAAACTCGAAACTTAGAAAACTCAGATGTGTTGGAAAGATAATTCAACGATCTTTCCTACGGTATCTTGTAGAACACATAACACATCCTGAGCTAGGAGTTATGGTCATTTGAAGTTGACTCAAAACTCATTCTTAACTTAACTTTGCCCAACTTTCCAAATTTGATTATTTCCAAAAACTGTTCCTTTTTAATTCTAGTTCTTTCTAGTTGCGGGATGTTACAATATCTCCCCCTGGGAACATTGGTCCTAGAATGAGATTAATCTTATCAGGCTAAGGGCGTAGCATCTAACATTTGGCTCAAGCACCCAACAAGCAAAAATGCAAATACAACATGCCAACTTAAAAATAAATGCCAAGGAAAGGATTAGTTCCTTAATTTGGAACTTCTCCAGATTCGAAGAGATTTGGATATCTCTTCTTCATATCTTCCTTAGCTTCCCAAGTAGCTTCCTCAACAAAGTGATTCCTCTAAAGAACTTTGACTGATGCTACCTTCTTTGTTCTCAACTTCCGAACTTGGCGATCTAGAATCTGAACTAGAATCTCCTCATAAGATAAGATATCATTGATACTAATATCTTCGGTTGGTATGATCAATGAAGGATCGCCCATACACTTTTTCAACATAGAGACGTGGAACACCGGGTGAAATACTGCTAATTCTTGTGGTTGCTCTAACTCATAAGCTACATTGCCAATCCTCTTGTATAATATGTAAGGACCAATATACCAGGGACTATGTTTCCCCTTCTTACCAAATCTGATAACACCCTTCATGGGTGAAACTTTCAAGTAAACCCAATCATCTACTTCGAACTCTAAGTCTCTTCTTCTAACATCAGTGTAGAATTTCAGACGACTCTGCATTGTTTCAACCTCTCTTGAATAAATATCACTTTCTCCATAGCTTGATGAACTAAGTCTGGTCCTCTCAACCCAGCTTCACCAACTTCAAACCGTCCAATAGGAGATCTACATCTTCTCCCATAAAGAGCTTCATAAGGAGCCATCTGGATGCTAGAGTGGTAATTATTGTTGTAAGCAAACTCAATGAGAGGTAGGTGATCATCTCAATTACCTTTGAAATCAATCACATAGGCCCTCAACATATCTTCTACAGTCTTAATAGTGCGCTCTGGTGGACCATCTGTCTGAGGATGAAAAGTAGTACTTAAGTTCACCTTTGAACCCAAGCCTTTCTGAAAATATTATCAGAACTGTGCAGTAAATTGTGCACCTCTGTCTGAAATAATCGAAACTGGCACCCCATGAATTCTAACTACCTCTTGAAGATACAACTTGGCATAGTCCTTTGTTGTATGGGTAGTCTTTACCGACAAAAAATGGGCTGCTTTTGTCATTCTATCACCAATCACCCAAATAGAATCATGTTGCCTGCGAGACCATGGCAACCTAGTAATGAAGTCCATATTTATCATCTCCCACTTCCATTCTAGAAGTACAATATTCTGAGCCATACCACCAAGCCTTTGGTGCTCTACTTTAACTTGTTGACAATTCGGACACTTAGCAACAAACTCTGCAATGCCCTTCTTCATACTACTCCACCAATAAACTTCTCTCAAGTCATGATACATCTTTGTTGAACCTGGATGGATAGAATATTTAGAGCTATGAGCTTCCTCCATGATCCTCTCTTGGAGTTCATCCACCCTTGGTACACACAACCTACCTTGATACCTCAATACGCCAGCTCCCCCTTGTTCAAAAGCCAATACTTTTTGCTTATGAACATTTGCCTTCAATTCAAGCAAAATAGGATATTGGTCTTATTTCTCTTTCACTTTTGACACTAATGATGATTCAGCCCCATTCATCACCACTACTCCTCATTTTGTGGAATCCATTAGGCGAACTCCCAATCGTGCAAGTCTATGCACATCTTTTGCTATCTCTCTCTCTTCTCTTCCTCAACATAGGTAGTACTACCCATAGACAACTTGTTCAAGGCATCAACAACAACATTAGCCTTACCAGGGTGATAGAGGATACTCATATCATAATCCTTGAGTAACTCTAACAACCTCCTCCGTCGGAGATTAAGCTCTTTCTGACTAAACACGTACTGAAGACTCTTGTGATCAGTTAATACATCTACATGAACACCATAATGATAATTCCGACATATTTTCAAAGCAAATACTACGGTAGCCAATTCTAGATCATGGGTTGGATAATTCTTCTCGTGAACTTTCTGCTATCTGGAGGCATAAGCTATAATTTTACCATTCTACATTAACACACAACCCAAACCAACTCTGGACGCATCACAATATACAACAAAGCCTTGCGTACCTTCTGGTAAGGTCAATACGGGGGCAGTAGTCAACCTTTTTTTTCAATTCCTGAAAGCTTTTCTAACAAGCTTCAAACCATTGAAATTTCATTGTTTTCTGAGTTAACTTGGTCAAAGGGGACGAAATAGATGAGAACCCCTCTACGAACCTTCTATAATATCCAGCCAACCCCAATAAACTCCTAATATCAGTTAGAGATGTGGGTCTAGGCTAATTCTGCATTGTCTCTATTTTCTGAATGTCAACTCGAATTCCATCACCAGAAACAATGTGGCCTAAGAATGCCACATACTCAAGCCAAAACTCTCACTTAGAGAACTTGGCATACAACTCTCTATCCTTTAGAGTTTGGAGAACTATTCTGAGATGGCTAGCATGATCTTTCTCATTCCTTGAATATATTAGAATGTCATCAATGAACACGATAACAAACATATCTAAATAAGTCTTGAACACTCTATTCATAAGGTCCATGAACGCTACAGGCGCATTAGTTAAACCAAATGACATGACTAGAAACTCATAATGACCATAACGGGTCCTGAAGGTTGTCTTGGGAATATCACATTCCCTTACTCTTAACTGATGGTAGCCAGATCTGAGGTCTATCTTAGAGAAACAAGTGGCACCCTGAAGTTGATTGAAGAGATCATCTATTCTCGGAAGAGGATACTTATTCTTAATGGTAACCTTGTTCAACTGACAGTAATCTATACACATCCTAAGGGAACCATCCTTGTTCCTCACAAACAAGACTACAACGCCCCAAGGTGAGACACTTGGTCGAATAAAACCTTTCTCTAGGAGATCTTTCAACTGCTCCTTTAACTCATTCAACTATGTTGGTGCCATTCTATATGGAGGAATAGATATAGGACGAGTATCTAGAAGAAGTTCTATACCGAAGTCTATTTCTCTCTCAGGAGGGACTCCGAGAAGATCATCTGGAAAGACTTCTGGAAACTATTTTACTACTGGAACAAATTGAATAAGAGGTATCTCAACACTAGAGTCATTAACTCAGACTAAGTAATAGAAACACCCCTTGGAAACTAACTGTCTTACCTTAAGGTACGAAATAAAACAACCCTTAGGCAGTGTTGAACTATTCTTCCACTCTATAACTGGCTCATTAGGAAACTGGAACTTAACAACTCGAGTTCTACAATCAACTGAGGCATAACTAGCATGAAGTCAATCCATACCAAGAATAACATCAAAATCTACCATGTCTAACTCACAAAATCAGCCATGGTGCTCTTGTGATTGACGGAAATGGTACAATCATGATAGACTCTCTCTGCTAGAATAGACTCACCAACAAGTGTAGAAACACTGAAGGGTTCACTAAGTTTTTCAGGAAGAATATCAAAATTCTTCTCAATATATGGAGTTACAAAGGATAAACTCGCTCCTGGATCTAGCAAAGCATAAACATAAAAGTTAAAGACTTGGATCATACCAGTGACAACATCTGGAAAATCCTCTTGTTGGTGCTGACTAGTGATAGCATAAAGACATTTTCCTTCTCCGCATGTCCCTGAAGTAGCTCCTCTAAATGCAGCTCTGTCTGGTGGAGCAACTGAAGAAGACTGGGCTCTATTTCCCCATTACTGTTAACCTGCTTGTTCTTTTGACACTCTTATAAAATGACCGTTCTGGCCACACTTGAAGCAACCAGTGGAACCATCAGGACACATCCATGAGTGGTTCTTACCACACTTAGCACATGCAGGAGTCTTACTACTCCCTTGTGCCATACTACCTTGAGAATAGGTAGGTTTTGCTCTGAAATTCTGACTATTGTACTCACCTTTGCACTTTGGTGCAGGTGCACTAGCAGATGATGGAGCAAGTCCCTTTTGTTTCTATTGGAAGGATGACCGGTTGGCATTACTCTTCTGCTGCCCGGAATCATTCCCTGACGTCTTATCCCTCTTATTCTTAAACTCTTCTCTATCCCTCAGCTTGTCCTCCTCAACTTGTTGCACATGGATCATTAGCCTTGCTATGTACATATCCCCTATAAGTATGGCTGCCTTGCCTTCCTTGCTTGACAGATGAGACAACCCAGCAATGAATAAACTCATCCTACTCCTCATGTCAGCAACCATCTCCAGATCATAGCGATAAAGTTGTGTGAACTTCAGACTGTACTCATGAACACTCAAAGAATCCTGCTTAAGAGTGAGGAACTCTCATACCTTTGCTTCTCTCAATTTCCGGGGAAAGAAACGCCCCGAGAAGGCCTCCTCAAAAAAATCCCAACTCACAGGTGGTGCACCCTCAGCTCGGTTCCTCTTCCATTGATCAAACTAGATCATAGTGACACCCTTCATTTGGTATGCAACTAGTTCCACCCTCTCAGCATCAGCAACATGCATGATCTCAAAAACCTTTTGGAGCTCTATAACAAAATTTTCTGGATCCTCAGTAACACTTGAACCTCTGAAGCTTGGAGGATTCATCCTCCAGAACTCACGGATCCTCGAAGTATCATTCCCTTCTTGTTGGTTCATAGCTTTGAGTATTTCTTCAAAAATAAAACAGCACCCCAATTTGGATGTACAGACAGATACTATAGAAAGAAATATAATAAAGAATTTTATTCTAGCTACACAGACTGAAAAAGAAAATACTATAGAAGAAATACTCAAACTTATGAACCTACTTTGCACAAAAGTAGAAAATATTGACAAAGAGCTACAACAAATAAGAAGTCAGCAGCATGACTAAAAAATGCAGAGCTAAGTCGATCGAAAGACTTTAAAAATCCAGATCTAAAAGGTGACGTTGGGAAACACCTTAAAACCCATAATGTTTGTTTAAATACAGCTGCAGGTACGAGAAAACAAGTTAGTGAAAAACAACATAAGAATACAAACTTAAACCAGCTATTTGAAAAACCATTTACTCCGAGAACACCAAGAAACACATTGGCTATGGAACCCCAAACCTCAACCTATGCAGAGAGGCTTCAAAACGAGGAAAAACTATATAACCATGTTACGAGAACCTATATTGAAAATATATACAAAATCCAAACCTATTTAAACCGTAATCCTAGATTCACTACAACCAAAGAACCAAATCAAGACTACCTAACCCAAAAATTACAAGGTTAGAACAAGTTAATTGCACAACCAAAAACTAACGCCAATTTAGTAAGAACATGTTACAATTATGGACTATTAAATACCGTATATACATATGATGGAGAAGAGATAAGTGGAATACCAGAATTACACAAAGCATTCGTCACATATAAAAGAGTTACCAAAGGAAATTTATTTTATATAAAGTTTTATACAGCACTAGCGGAGATATTATACGAGGAGATAAAACCTCCAATTCAAGTTATTAAGATAGGATTAACCAAAGATATGATTATACCTGATGATATCGGACAACAAGAAGAAATACAAAAATTAGAGATACCAAGTTTTTATGCCAATAAAAGAATAATTGGTATATCAACTATTATACAAGAGTTAGCAAACAATTATTTGAACGGAAATGCTATATGGAGTTACTACACTAGAGACCAGTTAATGATATATTCAAATTCAAGAGAACTAAGGAAAGCAGATATGGATGAAGTCCAGCGATAGATTTTATCATTATATAAACCTGAAGAAAGACCTACGACAAGAACACTCAAAGAAGGATTTATTTTGCTAGAACTATTAACCAGATATTGCAAGCTAATTGGACACAAATACCCTGATCATCTATGTTCAAAATGTAATGGAGAAAACAACGTGATTCCCGATGTCCAGGTAGAATAAAGTCAAAGAGATATAAAGACAAAGAAGATAAAGACAAATAAAGAGATAAGGCAAAGAAGATATATTTGGCCAAAAAAGCCAAAAGCAAATAGTGAATAGTACTATTATTGCAAATTATTAGGTACATTTGTAAGAAAGTTAGGGTAATAGGAATAAATCATGTAAAATAGTCAACAAGTGTAGGGTAGTATACATTATTAAAGTATGTGCATTATTAAGTATGGACAAAGTAGTATGGACAAGTGTAAAGATTAAAATAGTATGGGCAAGTGTAAAGTAGTAGGTGTGGTAGGTGTGGTGTGCATTATTAAGGGACAAGTGTAAAGTGGTAGGTATGGGAGGTGTAAGTAGTAGTGCATTATTGTGCATTTTTGTAAAGTAAGTAGTATAGTACGTGCATTATTATGCATTACTGTAGAGATAGGATAGAATTTGTAAGTATAGTAGATAGGATTTCCTTTCTATATAAAGGAATGTACATGTAACATAATAAGTGGGCTACAATAAACGAAGCACTTTCATAAAAAAAAAACACTCTCTCAAATATTTAATACTTAATAGATAATGGAGCAACCCTCAGATATCATGAATAAGCAAGAGGCAAAGGTATATTGTTCAACAAATATGCAGAACTAATTTCATATATTCCTGAATATGATATATATGATTGAATATATTTATGTTAGTTATTATGTATTAGAATTATTTGAATCATGATTTCTAGTTTATTAGCACACTGGAAACAGGGAGAAAACTTCTATACTATGTCATCCTAATGTTGAAACCGGTAGGCAAGGA
>JAJOOF010016894.1:0-10659 GCA_029582545.1 Solanum lignicaule | reverse complement strand
ATGCTTATCGCTTATGGTCATTTTAATTGCTTCCGCGACCAAGGATGTGTAATGATACGCTATGAGGCTTGTTTGGGGTTCCTTCGGGTTCCCCATTCGCCGGTCACGTCTAGGCCCTAGGCTTGGGTCGTGACAGAATGTATGAAGTTTTGATCAACCCCTTTTGTATTCTTTCTCTGATGAAGTGACAGTCTATCTCGATGTGTTTAGTACGTTCATGAAATACTGGATTAGCTGCAATTTGTATGACAGCCTTGCTGTCACAATGAATGTTGGCTGGTCCAATCAATTTCACACCCAATTCTTGAAATAAATTTGTGACCCAAACTACTTCAGCTGTTAAAGTAGCTAGACTTCTATACTCTACCTCTGCTGAAGATCTTGACACTGTGTTTTGTTTCTTTGATTTCCAAGAGATCAAAGAATCACCAAACTTCAAAAGAAACCCAGTGACAGATCTCCTGGTGTTTGGACAAGCAGCCTAATCTGCATCACAATACCCTGTGAGGGAAAATTTCTTGTCTGCACTCATCAACAATCCCTTGCTAGGTTCTCCCTTAATATATCTTATCACCTTCAGTGCTGCGTTCCAGTGTGAAATTTTTGGTTGCTGCATGAATTGACTTAGGGACTGTACTGCAAAAGCTATATCCGGCCTTGTGTTTGTAAGATATAATAACTTTCCTACAAGCCTTTGGTACTGTGTAACATCTGTAAACAAAGCATCACTGTTATTGGCTCCTTCATCAAACTCCACACTGGTTAACTTCATGTTGCATTCCAGTGGTGTTGGAGCTGTTTTAGCACCAGCTAGACCAACTTCTGAGATTAGCTCCAGGGCATACTTTCTCTGGTTCATCACTATCCCTTTGTTAGACTTAAGAAACTCAATTCCTAGGAAGTATTTGAGTTCCCCCAAATCTTTGATCTTGAAATTACTGTGCAGTATATGTTTTGTTTCTTCTATCAGAGTGGCATCATTTCCTGTGATAAGTAAATCATCTACATATACCAGTATAATCACTATCCCCTTACCTCTCTTCTTGGTAAACAATAAGTAGTCCAAATGGCTCTGAATATATCCTTAATTGCATAAGGCAGTAGTCAATTTTGCATTCCACTGTCTCGATGCCTGTTTAAGTCCATAAAGAGACTTAACCAACTTACACACCATGTTTTCTCCTTCTAATTTGAACCCCTTAGGCAACTCCATGTACACTTCTTCAAATAGATCCCCTTGTAAAAATGCATTGAATACATCCATTTGGTAAACCATCTAATGCTCAGCAGCAGCCAATGACATTATTGTCCTAATAGTAACCATTTTCACCACTAGTGAAAAAGTCTCTTGGTAATCTATACCCTCAGTTTGATTGTACCCTTTTGCAACTAATCTTGCTTTAAATCTGTCTATTTCCCCATCAGCTTGGTATTTTATTTTGAACACCCACTTACAACCTATGGCAGACTTCCCTGCTGGTAAACTCACTAACTTCCAGGTACCATTGTCCTCCAAAGCTTTGATTTCCAACTTCATTGCCTCTATCCATCTCTTGTCCTTGATAGCCTCTTCATAATTCTTAGGCTCAACTTCTGTAGAGAACTTGGATAAGTAAGATGCATAACTAAGAGAAATATCATGATATGAGAGATACCTTCCTAGTGAATAAGGATGAGCTTCCTAGTTGTGCAGATATAGCATAGTATTCATGCCTTCATTTCCAAGTTGCATTGAATAAAGATTTCTCTTCATTAATTCTAACAAATCTTCTAGACTATCTTTCAATATGGTATCAGAGCCTTTGGTATTGTCGTGGAGTGAAAGTGTGTTGAGCTGCTCTAGATAGTGCCTCTTGTGATCCCAATGACTGAGAAACTGCAGGTTTATGTAGTGGAGCAAAACCATCTGGTACTGGATCAACTCGTACTTGATTTGCTGCTCCCTGATATTGCCTATCAGTGTTTTGCATTCCCTGCACTTGTCCTGTCATACCTTGATCATATCCAGATCCAGGCCGTTCAAGTGGTGGCTTCTTTTTGAATTTCCAATCAGGAGGGTAACCATTTAACTTGAAACAATTAAGCTTAACATGCCCCTGCAATTTACAGTAATCACAGATTTGATCCCAATTCTTCTTCTTTGTTTGAGGAAATCTCACATTTCTCTGAATATGTTGTCCCTTCCCTGCATATAGTGTTGTTGATTCTAGCATGTCCTTGCTAGAGTGAGTGCCCGCAGTAGCCCTTTGGCTTTCATCTGTCATTATCATGGCATATGCCTTATTAACATTAGGCAATGGGCTCATCATTAGAATCTGACTTCTCGCTTGACAAAAAACTTCACTCAGTCCCATCAAAAATGCAAATAACCTTAGGTAAGCCAAATGATCTACATAGCTTCTCGATTTATCACAGTCACATGATGGTGGGGGCATAGAAGCATCAAATTCATCCCATAGCAGTCTCATTTTCGTATAATATCCAGAAACTGTCAAGTTACCTTGATGTATTGTGCAGATCTCTCTATGCAACTGGTAGATCCTAGATCCATCAACCTTGTTGAATCGATCCTTGAGATCTCTCCACACCTCAGCTGCATCATCAGCGTATACAATTCCACTTAGCAATTCTTTCGAAACAGTGTTCATGATCCATGCTAGTACAAAACAATTGCACTTCTCCCATTGTTCCTCCAATTCCATCTTGTAATCACTCCTCTTACATGTTCCCAACACAAAACCCAATTTACTTTTTGCACGAAGATTGATGAGCATAGATCTGCTCCAAAGAGAATAATTCTCTGTACCAGTGAGTTGTACTGTGGTCAGTACAGTCGCAGGAGTATCAGATGGATGAAGATACAATGGGTGATTTCGTTTCTTCTCAATGGATTCAAGCGTATCTACTTGCATCACGGTCGCATTTCCAGTCGCATCTAATTCTCCAGTAGTCATCTCGTCCTCTGCTTCCACAAAGGATCTTCAATGGCGGAAAAGAAGAACTGCAGTTGAATTGAATCTCAATTCACAGCTCTGATACCATATTGAAAGATAATCTGGAAGATTTGTTAGAATTAACGAAGAGAAATCTTTATTCAATGCAACTTGGAAATGAAGGCATGAATACTATGCTATATATGCACAACTAGGAAGCTTCTAGAATATAGCTGAATCTAACTAACTAACCAACTTGATGTGACTGCCTAACTAACTTGACGAAATACAATACAGAATAATTAGCTAACTAACTATCAACTCAATTGACTAATTATCATATTGATCATCCAATTCCAATAGTGGCGAGCGAGATTCGCTGGGGAGAGAGGCGGATGACAATTGTTTGCTACGTGTTACAATTAAATCAAACTGTGATTATAACATTTAATTTGAATTAATAATTTGCTATTTTATACAATTTTCCCATAAAAAAGTTTAGTTACTCATAAAATTCTTATTTAAATTGTATATATCAACTATATAATTCTCTTCTTTCTAATACTATCTCTTATCGATCATGGCTGGTCACTTTTTATACATTTTATGTTTCTGATCAATACTGATTATAAAAATTAATGACACATGGAGTAGTTAGCTTATATATTTGCATGATTGTAATATGTAGTCCCATGCCTATATATGTTTGGTACTTCAAAGAACTTAAATTGCTCGCAAATATTGTGCAATTGAATTTGTCCTAAGAAGAACTTAATCATCATATAAGTACCTATTCATTTCGAATGTTTACACCTAACCGATCATTTTAACTTGAGTTAGCTAAGAATCAAAGTATGAATCGACCAAATTAAATGATAAAAGATACATATCTTACATAGATGGGTTGAGCCTAAATACCCCGTGCTAGGTATGCTTGTATCAATGACAGAGCCACATGTATTTAAGGGCTTTAATTGATACACTTTCATCGTTGAAAATTAAATTATGTAGTTAGAATAAAAAGAAAATATTTGTGTACATTTAATTTATTCAGTTCCTTTTATTGGCTTCTTCGTGGATACTTTTTTAAAAATATATTTTGACATCTCTTAATAAAAATTCTGACATTGCCACTCGAGCTAACGTTGGTAATAGAAGGTGGATAAACGTCATCTAGCATGCGTCATCTGCATAACGCCCAACTCTTTATATGAATGGACCTACAAACTGTCATCTCGTTTTCTGCACTAATATATTGTCTCTATGCATTTTATTGGTAATTAAAGTTTGCGGATATTAGTAATGTACAAATTAATTATGAAAGAATTTATATAATATTTTATGTAAATATATATTAGTTATGTAGAGATTAGACATTCATCTATAGTTATTCCACATTTAATCATGTATAAATTTTAGGTAGATTCTCTCATAATTTATATTTATATATATATATATATATATATATATATATATATATATGTATTAATTATGTGGTTGCAAGCCAAACTTTGAATCAATTTTACACATGTTTATTAATTTATCTTCTAACCAACAACCAAACATTCATAGTCTATTACCCATATAAAATTTAATACTTGTATAATTCACCTCTAAATCAGCTATCAAACGACTCATTAGTTGTTAATATTCATCCGGTCTATAATTGCATATCCTTCTTTTCATATTTTATGAATCTGTATAAGGAACTTAATTCTTTTTTTTTTAGTAAAATTAAAAAAGATATCACTTTCTATATTCATACCTAATTAATTGTTATACAAAATCGTTTGCTCAAAATAATTCATCAAATTACAATTTTTTCTTCTTTGAGACCATGATGAATGTCGTAGTGTTATAATTAAGTGTAGTCACTTAGCTCATGTCCCTCGCGAGCAATGACAAAGTCAGAAATATTTTTATGAATATTTATAACTAGTGAATTAGTTTGCGCTTCGCGCGATTACAAATTTTTTATTAATATTTCAAAATATTCTCTTGATGCCCAAATATCAAAACTATTAAAACTCTTCTTAGTCTTCAAAACAGATTGGGTCTCAAGCTTTAAGCTATATATTATTGTCATTTTTTTCTTTAATTTTAAAACTTTTAATCATCTACAAATACTTGATTATATATAATAATAATAATCTATTTAAGTGAAACTGTGATTTTTATTTTCTTTTAAAGCTGAATCATGAAAAAAGAGATGAATTTCCAAAATAAGAAGGTACTTCCTTCATTTGACCATTTTTCTTTTTACACACATATTAAAAAATCATAAATAAGATGATAATTTACTAATTCACCCCTTAAGAAAACTTTTTGGAAATTTTACAAGCAAATGCGAATACTTTAAAAAAGAATTAATTGTAAAGATAATGTAGAAATATTTTAATTAACGTTTTCTTGATTTAGTAGGATGAACAACTATTTTTAATAAGATGATCAATTAGTATGAGACGGAGAGAGTAATGACTTTAAATGAACAACTCTCTCTAACTTTCAAGAGCTACACTTCAATGGAAAAAAAACTTTAGAAGTGTTCAACGACAACTATTTCTGCAAAAATAATAAGTGAAGGGGTAAAACACACAATGAAATCTTTTTAATTAATTTTTAATTTAATATTTTTCTTTTTTTTCGTCCTCCGTTTTCTTCTTCTTGCTTATTCATTCTACTAAGAAAGAATCAAAGAATATCTATCTTTTCTTTTCCTCTCTCTCTTGAACATAACATTCTTTATAACTAACTATTAATTCCATTCTGAAGTTACTCCTTTTTAGTAGTAAAAATTATTAAAGCTACAATAACAATTCAAAAAATATATAAGTATATATTACTCTTTGCTTTTTAAAAAAAAATCTATAAAATTCAGTACAGGACATTGGCAAAAAAGGAAGTGAATTCAAAATACGACTGAAATTCTCAAGTTTCAATACTTCTTTAGACAAGTTAAGAATTTATGATTTATGTATTCCTTTTAATTGAAAATATTTAAATTTAATTGGCAGAAATTATTGTAAAATAACATATTCACTTATTATTATTGCTGTATTTTTAACTTTAGCCGCCAACATCTAAGCAACAAAAACATGTCATATTATCTAGAATAGTACAAGATAGAGGAGTAAGAAGACATATTATTATAATAAATATAGAAAATAATTAACACAAAAAATTCTATAGTACTTGAGTATTTTTCAAGAGAGTTCATAAACATTAGAAGAATAAGAAGAGAAGAGTAACATAAATAAATAAAAACTATATCAATCCACTAAAAATAATAAACAACTTACGAAACAAAATAGGGTGAAATTACATTCACATATAATTCCATTAGTCACCTAATTTCAATTTGCAAAAAAACATAAACATATATCACAAGTAACAATATAATATAATATTATATAAATCTTTTAAAAGAACAAATAAATCCAATGGAATTAATCACCTGGCAAAAACACAAACATATATTACAAGTAACAATATAATATTATATAAATATTTAAAAAAGAAAATAAAAATATAGATTTCGAATTGAGTAATCACCTAACATCGAAATAAATGAAAAACAGAATTGGTTGAAGGGAACGATTAAACTTGTTATTTATCATATGGTGGATATAAAATTATTTGAAGGAATTTTGCGATGCCATATATATATTTGCTCCAAGTTTGTAACAGTTGTGATAATTCAAAGGTCTTAAAAATAAGTCATAATAATAGGTAAAGGTAAAAACTGTAACTTTTAAGAGCATTCATTTCTTTGTTACATGCAGCTTAAAAAATTGTTTCCACCAACGACGTGGACAATATAATCCAATGCCGTTTTTTCTTCTGATTAATTGCCTTTTTAATTTATTAAAGAGGAGTATTGTATGTATATTAGTTAATTGTCTTTTGCATTTCCTTTATCCATATGTTACATACACTTATAACGGAAAAGAATATGATTAGATTTGTCCAGCTATAACTTTTAAAGGTGAAAAAAAATACGTGGACTATTTAATTGTTTTTTTAGTGAGTAGATTATTTAATTATTTTCTCAATGAGTAAATTATTGATTTATATGGGAAAAAATGTCAATTAAAAAGGAGAAAAAAAAGATAAATGTAATGGAGGCCATAGAGAGGTGTCACATCACCTTCTCTATGTTTCTCCTTTATATATATACTAGTAAACTTGACCGCGCTTTGCACGGTTGTTAGTAACCCTTTTTTTAAAATGATGAATAACTTTTTACTTTTTACTTCAAGATTCTTCTATAAAAAAATTTAAAATATGATTTTGTATTCATATAAATTACGATTTGAGATCAAGACCTTGTTGTTCGTTAGTAATAACTCATACATATATCAAACGATAAATAATTTAAGCATCGATTATTTTAATAATAATCTTCACCTTTACACTTTGATGTTTTTATTGTTTAGTTATTTATTAACCATTTAGTTATATGAATATAACAATGTCAAACATGAAATGAGTATTTTATTTTTTTATCGGACATCATTTCAAAAAGAAAGGCACAATACTTCCAAGATAATGGGAGGAACAAAAAATTAAAATATAAAAGACTTGATTCAAAATTAAATTTTAGGAAAATGACATAATAAGATGAATATGTCTATTAATAGAAAACTAAATGAAAAACATTTATAAATACATAAAGAATTTTATCTTTGTCATGTCTAATTGAGTTCCTTGAAATATTAACCAAATTAACTTTTTGGAAACACGAAGGACAGGAAATATGGAAAAAATAGAAATTTAAACACGTCTAACAATTTTTTTTAAAATAAAATAAAATTATGGTTGCAATAGTTAATGCACTCTTAATTAGTAACACCTTTCTTTTTCTTAATTTGTAATAACTTTTGTGTTTCTAATTAAGCTGTATTTAAAGAAATCCATTAAAGAGTTTGAGTTTTTAAAATATGTTGAATGAACAAAATTAAAGGAAGAAAAATATTCTATCTATTTTTATTAGTTATCAACATTATTAAAATGATTGTCCCAAAAATATTTATCATTAGCAAAATCAAATTAAAATTAATTTATTTTTCATTTTGCCTTAAAAATAATTATTTAGTAAAATAATTCTTCTTGTTTATGATTTCTTAAAGAATTTGTAAAGAGAAATGTGACAATTAATATGGGATGAATGGAATAAACAATATCAACAAAAAGATTATTAGACAACTCACCTTAGACATTTTTATTAAAATGAAGGAAATGAACGGAAAAAAAAAAACAAAATAAAGATCATCATATATTAAAAATATAATTGAAAATGAACCCTCGTATATATTTGATTATAAAATATTTAAAACAATTTCATATAAATAATAGGCTAAATAATATATTTTTATTTATCTAAATTATTCAATATTTTATTTTTGTGCAAACCTTGTCAAATTAAATGTTATAGTTAATCACAGTGAATATCATTTTTGTATTTTTACAACTAATTAACCACTATATTAATTACAATAATAATCTTGGTACCATATTTCATAATTAAACATGAACATATATGAATTGATAAATTAAGAATTGAATGACATGAAACAAATGATGGAACAATATAAATTATAAAAAAAAAAGACATACTAATAGAAAGAAAATAAGGTAAACAATACATACTTCTCCAATTGATTTCGCTTGACAAATAACTTCGCAGTCTTTGTTAGATTCTTAAATTTTCAAAACAATAAAATTAACTACTTGAAATTCTTATTGCCACTAATATTGTTTGTCAAAATGACAACATCAAATATTGTTTTTCAATATAAATTTGACAAAAATATTTCAGTTGATTTTACTTTTATGACTATTTTAATTTTTGTTTCATTCTTTTTCTCTGACACAAATTTTTACTCTCAAAACGGAAAAAAAGGAAAATGAAAATTAGAAAAGGAAAAATTTCACGAAATATTGATTCTCTTAATTTGTCAAACCTGATGTTAATAGAGGGAAAACAAAGAACAATAAAAAAAATAATCAATCACCGCTATTCCAAAATTATGCAACTATAGATATAGTCAAGAAATCACTAAGAAAAGAGGAAAAAGTTTACCGAATGTCGATAGTTGATCTCTTTTTCTGTCAAACACATGATGTTAGAAAAAGAAAAAAAGAACAATCTCGAAAAAAAATCACTCATATTTCATAATCATGCAAATAACATATAATTAAAAAAATCATATAAATAATAATCTACGAATTATTAAATCGTAAAACTAAACATATAGTCAAGAAATTACTAAGAAAAAGAGGGAAAAATTTACCGAATATCGATAGTTGATATCTTATTTTGTCAAACACCTGGTGTTAAGAAAAAGAAGAAACACAATCAAAAAAATCAATCACTTCTATTTTATAATCATGCAATAACATATAATATATAAAATCATATAAATAATACTCCACAAATTATCATATTGTAAGACTCAAATTCAAGCATTCAAAAGTAGTACCAAGTAGGATGCTTGAAAGGTATTCATCATTGGTTGTGATGTGAAGAAATAGTGATTCTAGCTATTTATCATTAATTTTCTTGGGTTAAATTTGCAGAGAAATAAATACACAATAATTATTGATTGTTATGCCTCTTCATATTCTTCTTAAATTCTCCATTTAACTACCATATGTCACATCATATATAAATTAATTTATCTATTCTCTTTAATTACTTTCATCTAGACCCTTAGTCTTCATCTGTTTATTGTTACAATATTATATAGGGAATTTTAATTTTAATTACTAAGGCAAATTAAAATGAATCAAATTAACGGAATGGTTTTAGAGAAAAATGAGAAGGGGGAAGTTTTTAAAAGGAGAAAAAAAATTAGGTCATAAAGAGATTTTTTTTTTTATATATATATATATAAAGTAAAAATTTGAAAAGTGTAATTCATGGATAATAAAGAGAAAAATATTTAAAATATGTTTTTGTCATTTTATAATAATTAAAATAAGGTTAAAAAAAGAGAGAATAAATAAATAAATTTATTAAGAGTAGAAATTAGAGAGGTGGAAGTTATGAATAATTACTTGGCATGTGATGAGTTTTTGTTGTAAATGTTCATCAATTAATTAAATATTTATTTGGAATAAATTAAGTAATTCACTTTTATTATAAAATAATTAATTTAAATAAGAAAAAACCCAAAAAAAAGGAGAAAAAAGACAAAATGTAAATAGAGATCATATAGAGATGAATAATTATTCATCGTAAAAAATTAAATAATAAAGAGGCAAATATTTAAAATATGTTGTCATTTTATAATAATTAAAATAAGGTTAAAAAAAGAGAGAATAAATAAATAAATTTATTAAGAGTAGAAATTAGAGAGGTGGAAGTTATGAATAATTACTTGGCATGTGAGGAGTTTTTGTTGTAAATGTTCATCAATTAATTAAATATTTATTTGGAATAAATTAAGTAATTCACTTTTACTATAAAATAATTAATTTAAATAAGAAAAAAGCAAAAAAATAAAACAAAATGTAAATGGAGATCATAGAGAGGTGCCACATCACCTACTCTATGTTTCTCCTTTATATACTAGATATAGGATCCCGTGCCAGCACGGGGCCCAAATATATATATTTTTTTATTTTAATTTATGTCATATTATGGACTTTGAGAAGTTATTGAAATTTTTATCTGATTTTAAAAATATTTTAAATTTTTAGCTATTGTGATTTGTAGTACTTT